>CM045468.1:2838503-3122740 GCA_024666655.1 Dascyllus trimaculatus | reverse complement strand
TTTGTCCTTCATTTCATCAAATTGCAAACATCGTAGTACTTGTCTCGATGTCTCAGTACATCTTTGCAAATGATTCAGTACAGGTAGCCTTCATTTAGCACAATTTCCAAGTGAATAGATCTTGTTGATCTAAACTGATTGTTGACTTCTCAGTCTAATGGCCGTTCACTCCAAAACATGTCAGCATCATTTCATTGTATAAGTCATCACATGCACAATAGTCTGTTCAGTTGTCAGGATTAGTCATGAACATATGGTGGCCAGGAGAGGGACGGTGAGGACAGCTTTATTTACAGCACTGTAGGCTCCATATAATGTTCCTTGTTTTTTGTTTATGTGTTTGTATTACAGTATGTAATGATGTATAGATTTTCTTTTTACTCTGATGTATGAAAGTTACTTTATGTGTGTCAGTACAGTTTTCTTGATAGTTTACACACATTTTGTGAAAGCATGCCTCATATTTCAGAACTCTGCATACAAATCAGAAAACACACACACAATGAGCAAAAGCCCTCAATTCTCCTTCAATTGAAACTTTACATTCAAAATGATGTTATTACTTCTCTAAATGCTATTTTGTTTTCAAATGACACAAACCATTATATGAATAGACATTTATAAGAGTGCTCACACAATGCCAAAGGGACTATGAATTTTGGAGGCACTGACTATTTATATGAGAATAGAATTTAGTTTTGACCAGTCGTGTGAACTGTTTTGGGAGAGATATGAGCTTTTGCAGGTGAACCATGGTGTTGTGCTGAACCATCCAGGTTATTTTGGCAAAAGCACCAAGAGTGTTGAGAACGTCTGGTCTGTTTCAAGAAATGAGCCAAAGCAATTGAGAATAGTCAGTGCATTTTTGGTGGCACTGACTATTTATATGAGAAAGAAATTTAGTTTTAAAATATGAGTGAAAGTTTTTGGGAGAGACATGAGCTTTTGCACGTCAGCTTTATACATATATTGCTTATATACAGGTAAAGATGAATTTGATGGAGGTTCTATGAGAGCCCATTTCTCAGAGTGAGAACCTCGATTATTGAGTATACCCTCTAAAACTACAGTGCTGAAGGCTGGAATTACTTCAGGCGTCTGGCCTTGTAGTTTTATCAGACCCAATTGACCATCATGAGTATACTTATGCCTTAGTTGCATAATCTTCAAGACAGCACGATATCCAGATTGTGCAGGAACAAAAGTGGGGTTGCACTGACAGTAAGAAGAGTACAGAAGGTCAAGAGTATTTGTACCAATCAACACTTGGTCACTGGTGGCTCCGCCATGGGATGGAACAACCAAAGCGAGTGTGGAAACATCTAATTCTTTCCCAACAAAGTCCTTGGGGAATGTTATGCATAACTCAACATAACCAAGATAAGGTACATCCTGTCCATTTGCTCCTTCTATCTCCAAAAGAGTAGTTAAAGGCTGAATTGGTTGATCTGATAGAAACTGTTCATGGTATGACACAGGAATAGTGGTGACTTGAGAACCAGTGTCCAGTAGGCAAGTTGTGGGGTTGCCTGCAATTTTGACTCTTGCTGTGCTTCTGGTTCCCACAAGCCCTTTAGGAAGTCTAGAAGAGTGATTATTTTCTTTGGGTACTCTTAATTCTGCCCGTTTTGCAATGGGACCCTGTTTCTTATCACCAGCTTCTGAGTGTCCCTCCACAGAAGCCAAGTTTAGTTTAAATCACTTGAAGATCCTCGTGATTTCATTTTTCTCTGCTTTTCTTGGAACTGTGCCTTTTTAAACGCTACCAAAGAAGGGTTTGGTGCTTGATCACAGTTGGGTGCAATATGACCATTTTCTCCACAGTTAAAGCAGTATCCTGGACGAAGTGAGTTGCTTGACTTGGTGTATTCTTTTGACTGCTGTCCATACTGTGTAGTTCCTTTCTGACCTTTGGCCTTATTAGAAGATGTGCTATGGCTTGCTGTACGTCCTGAGCCTTGAAAATGAGCAGTGCTCAGTTTTGACAGTTGGATTTGCATCTGAGTGATCATCTTCTTCAATTGCTCAGTCTCTGAGGACTGTTCAACCACAGTACAAGAACAAGCACTATGCACATGTGATGCAGCATATGACTTTGAAGTAACAGATGTCGGCTTGACTGTACCAAAATGTTGCTTCATACGACAGGCTTTAGCTGCTTGTCTATCCTCCTCCACACGAAGCAGCAAGAGTAACTCCGCAAAGGAAGGAGGGTTGTCTCTCTTTTGGTCCAGCTGAAGATCACTGAGAAGAGTATTATCCCAACAGCCACGACAAAACTGTTTCAGGAGATGACGATTGAACTCAGTGGAAGAGACACCACCTCGTTTCATGGCTGTGTTCAAGACCACTTGAAGGCGGTGTAGAAACTCAGAGGGTTTTTCTCCAGAATTTTGACAAGTGCTCAAAAACTTAGCAAAGCATTCATCTCCATCTGCTACAGTGCCATAGGCTGAATCCAAAAGCTCAAGATAAGAATGAGGTAAGGCTCGAGGGCCCAAGTGTTTCACAACATCTGCAGCAGGTGGCAGTAAGCTTTCAAAAATCTTGCGGGATCTATCCAAATCAGACACAGAAGGATCAGTAAGAAACAAATCCACATTTGTCCGCCATGTCTCATAATCAGCTTCATTACTGGGTCGGGTAGTTTTTCCAGAAAAAGCTCTAAGGCGAGAAGAACCATGGAAATGGGACACAACATTGTCTGTTTTGACAATGTGTTCTACCACCACCTTTTGAACTTCTGGTGGATTAAGCATATCACTGGAAAGAACAGAATGACTGGGCTGACGTTTTGCTGTGGTTGGAGGGGCCAAATAAGAAGCAAATGTGTTGGTTAGGCCTGATGAAACCATTTCTATTGGAGATGGATTGATGTCAGCTGTACATTGTTTGGGAGGACTTTTTACCTTGACTGTTGTTGTAGCAGGCATTGCTTGTTCATCACTGTTCAATTCAGGCTTCACCTCAGGTTCCAGAAGAGAAGGGGTAATCTTTGTTAACTCCTCCTGTAGCAAAAGTTCAAATGGCTTGGCACTCAATTTTGCAATTGCATGCAGTGACTCCAGGAAAGTCTGGGTGGCGCTATCACAAGCAAGGGGACTGTATATACTAGCCAGAGAACAGATTTTGTAGGTGACATTTGGTGTAGTAGGACTTGTATATGTTAAAGGAAGCACAGGTGCAAGATTCTGCATTGCAGTACCATGTGTGTACTCTAGAATACCATGTCTTGGGTATTCAGGAGTGTCAACATAGAAAACACGATGTATAGAACCAAATGTTGCAAGATAAGTTTCAATTTCCTTATCTAGCTCAGTGTTAGTCAATCCAGCTATAACAACTGAATCTGGAATTTTTATAGATTCTTGCATCACTATTTCCATGATTTCAAAATTGTTATGCTCAATATACCCAAAAAATGTATGTTCATTAATCTTCAAACACAGCTCCTGGCTAGCTCGCCATGTTTTATGTAGCACTTGCTACTGTTAGGTGGTCTAAGGCCTAGGCTAAAAAAAAAGGTTCGGCTCTGGGAGCTGTGTGGAAAATTAATGAACACAGGACACAGAAATTAAATTACCGGTATTGTATTAGACAATTAAACAATTAACAGAAAATACTTGAATGTTCAAGATAAAACAATGACCAAAATAATAAACCAAAACAATAACAGAAAATCAGTATCCGGAAAAATAAAACATTCATCTGTCAGACAAATCAATTATTGTATCAACAGTTTCACCTTAAAGTGACTCTGTGCTTGGTTCCATTTCAACAGCAACAACAGCTCTTAATTCAATGGAGTGTGTCTCTGTCCATCATTTAAGAAAGGTGAAATGAGTCCCAATCGGTGTAAACAATTTTAAACAATATATAACAATGTCATCAAATCAAATCCTACCACACCATTGGAAAGGGGGGGAAGCGGTGAGGCTTGAGGCCTGCCAATGAGTGGGGTGTGTCAGAGAGGAAATCTTTGACAGAAGGTCCAGTTCTTGTGCAGGTAGCTCGCCATCAATCGATCAATCCATCCAATCCATTCCTTGGAGCCTAACCTGTTCAATAAACAGGTGTCATAATCTTTATCATCATTATTATCATTGTCATCATCCAATAACAATTGGTTGGTGTCTCACCAGTGTTCAATAATCAGGCTGAGCGCATTCAGCAGTTCCAGTGGTTCATCATGGTTCCAGTGGAGAAGGCTGTCTTTGATGTGGTGATGTGATTTTCCAGGTTCCAGGCTTGTGAAGGTGAATGGCTTTCCAAAGTAGTGTGAGGTGATCCTGTTTTCCAAATGATGTGTCTGAATGAAGCTCAGGTGCTTCAAACAAAGGAATGGGGTGGAATCCAGGTGTGAGAGAGACTGCTTGTGATTGGTTCAGGTGGGTGAGTGACAGTGAGGCGGTCCAATACTGAGAAGGTGACTGATTGTGACTGATTGTGACTGATTGCAGTGGTCTGTTGAAGTTGGGAATCTTGATGGTCAACCATGAACTATTCCAGAGTGAATTGTGGCAGAGTGAGTTATTTCAGAGTGAGTGTTACATCAGCACATGACAACACCCAGAGCCAATCTAAACCTGATTTTGCTCTTATCCAGGCATGATGGGAACGGTACAATTAAGCACCATCTAAGATGGTACCTAATGTAACAAATTCAAGTTCCAACTGGGCAGACAATAATAAATATATGACAAGGTATCAGATCACATCCCTCTATGGGGCCAATAAATCAAAAATTTTCATATGTTCGTTACACTAACCATCCATTACCACATTGATTACATAACATTCACTGAATATCTAATGGAAAAATGGGGACCACATCTTCTTATATATATCTAATGCAGTATTTTGCTCATATCGAATGTATTCCAACTTAGCCACAAGAGTCATTTCATTCAACCAGTTGTTAAAGGATGGAGAAGTTGATGATTTCCATTCACGAAGTATAAGTTTTTTAGCTGCAACCATACCAATCCTCAAAATATTTTTTACATGACCAGGGAGTGATTCATAATCACTAAAGCTACCCAATACTGCTATGTAAGGATCAGGGACAATCTTCACTTTGTAGTTATCAAGAAACCACTCAAATATTTTTGTCCAGTATGTTTGTAAGACCGGGCATTGCCAGAATAAATGAGCAAGAGAACCGTGGGATACTTTACATCGGTCACACATTGCTGACACAGAATCGAATATTTTGTTCAATTTGATCTTAGAATAATGCAATCTATGGATTACCTTAAATTGAATTCATCTGTATCTAGAGTTAATCGAACAGCTTCCTATATTTTTGACAGCATCATTCCATGTGTTCTCCGATATAGGTATACCCAGGTCCTCCGACCAGGCCTCCCTGATGTGGTCAGTTGACACAGAGTGTGTAAAAATATTTACAAAGCGTGCTATAAGGTGTTTCGAGTTTGGATTTTCATGGATAAGATCGAAGAAAGTATGATTATTTGGTCTAACTGCATAATTTTGAATATTTTGTTGTATAAAATGTCTAGCTTGCAGATACCGAAAGAAATGTGAATGTGGTAGAAAATATTTTGACTGCAATTGATCAAATGAAGCAAACTTATTGTCTATGTAAAAATTGTCAATGCAGCTCAGTCCTCTCCTTCTCCAGTCCAAAAAGATATTGTCTATAAGAGAGGGCTTAAATAAATGATTATTGACCAAAGACATATAAACTGACATATGAGTCAGCCCTAGTGTTTTTTTTATTTGATTTAATATTCGAAGAGACTGGTTAAGTAAATAATTTTTAGGTAATTTAAATATCATTTGGTACCCAGAATAAAGACAGTTTGAGAGGCTGGACTGAGCTATCATTGATTCAATTTTCACCCAACTTGGGGTAACCAAATGAGACTCATCAGGGAGGTCTAGCTGCCAGAAGGTGAGTGCCCTCATATTGGCGGCCCAGTAATAATGCCTAAAAACAGACAGGCCGAGTCCGCCCAATCTCACTGGTTTACAAATATGGGTTTTAGAAATGCGTGCCAGCTTATTAAACCATACAAAAGAAAAGATTATAGATTCCAGCTGTTTAAAAAAAGAGTTAGGTAAATAAATGGGTAGATTTTGAAATAGGTATAATAGCCTAGGTAATATCACCATTTTTATAGCATTGACACGTCCGATCATTGAAAGAGGAAGTAGTGACCAATTTCTAAGGTTAACTTTAATCTTCTCTATCATATCTAAAAAAAATAAGCTTAGCAAGTGTTTAGGATTTCTGGTAATTTTTAAACCCAGGTAAGTGAAATGAGAAAAAATAATTTTAAAAGGAAGGGACTCTAAAAATAAAGAGCTAAGCTTATCAGACAGTGGCATGAATTCACTTTTGTCCCAGTTCACTGTATATCCTGATATAGCACTAAATAATTTAATGTACTCCAAGAGGGCAGGGACTGAAACCACTGGATCTGATAAGCAGAGTAATAGGTCATCTGCATACAAATTGACAAGACTCTCCACACTGCCAAACTGCACACCTTCAATTCTAGGATGGACTCTGATGCTTATTGCTAGGGGCTCCATAGCCAAATTAAACAATAAAGGGGATAATGAATCGCCCTGGCGGACACCCCGCTGTAGTTTAACATGTAAACAATTTTGTAGCGTCCATTTCTATTAATGCCTGTTGTCGTTAATTTGCATCACACCTAAATTTATATCTCTTCTATATGCTATCGACTAATTAACAATCTCCACTTAATTTAGCATCAGCTTGAAAGCAAAAACAAATATTTTTTTATGTAATTGGAAATAAAATCAGGTGCCAAGGGTTTAAAAGGAAGAAAACTGTCCATGTGGAAACATCAGAAAAACAGAAAGGACTTTTTGACCGTTTTTCAGTCCCAAGCACGTGGAATACATACTTGCATACTTGGCAACAACATTTAATTATTTGATTTAAGAGATTTCATTTTATAACAGGACTAAAGTCTCTTAACACACATGAAAACTTTATGCTTCTCCTCCTCCTGATGTTCTTCAGTTTCCATTAACTCCATCAGGCTGGTCCAGATGCTGCTGAAGGTCCACAGATGGAGCTGCTGATGTTCTGTCTGTAGAGTCTCCAGCAGCCAGTGAGGATCAGGGTTTCTTCAGCTGTCCCTCCAATAAAATAGTGCTTAAATATTAGTTTTAATGCACAGTAAAGGTCATAAGAATAGAACGAAGTTGTACTACAGGGAATGAAGACAACACAATAATTCAGAAGTACAAAGTCAATGATCGAGGACATGAAATGATGAATTAACTTTGACCTCATTCAAACTTATTTTCAAGTGAAGAATAAAAAAAATACACTGTGAGCCCAAGTGTGACCGTCACATGAACATAGATAGATAGATAGATAGATAAATACTTTATTCATCCCAGAAGGAAATTCAATTATTCAGCTGCACACTGACATCCACACCACAGTCACAGCTAAGAAGTAAAACAAAATAAAAAAGTAAAGTGCAATAATCAAATAGTAAAAGTGCAGTGACACTGCGCAGTATAAAAACAACAATCAGTGCACGTAATAAAAGTACTAAAAGTCTACCCCACTATTTATGTCCCCCCTCCCCTCCCTTGTGATGCATTAAAAAGTCTGATGGCTCTGGGCAAGAAGGACCTCCGGAGTCTCTCAGTGGAGCAGTTCATTGAGAGCAGCCTCTCACTGAAGCAGCTCCTCTGCCCCGTCACCAGCTCCTGTAGAGGATGGCTGCTATTGTCTATGATGGAGAGCAGTTTGTGCAGTGCTCTCCTATCAGCTACAGACACCACAGATTCCTGCTCTGCACCAATGACAGAGGAGGCCTTCTTGAACAGATTGTCAAGTCTCTGTGTGTCCCTTTTTTTGACGCTGCCCCCCCCAGCACACCACCCCATAAAAGAGTGCACCAGCCAGCACTGACTGGTAGAAGATCTGTAGCATCTTTTTGCAGACATTAAATGATGCCAGTCTCCTCAGGAAGTACGTCCTGCTCTGCACTTTGTTGTATAAAAGGTCACAGTTAAAGGACCAGTCCAGTTTGTTATCCACCTGCAGGCCCAGGTACTTATAGGAGGTAACCATCTCAATCTCCTCGCCACTGATGTTCACAGGCAGAGGAGATGGGCGGCGCCTCCCAAAGTCCAGTACCAACTCCTTTGTTTTGGAGGTGTTGAGCTGCAGGTGGTTCAGGTGACTCCAGGTGGCAAAGTCCTTCACAAGGGACCTGTACTCCCCCTCATCCCCACCCCTAATACACCCAACGATGGCAGTGTCGTCAGAAAACTTCTGCACATAAAACTACTTATCTCTGTTTAACCGCTACAGAACCGTTAGAGACAGCGGCAGATGTCAGGAAGTGTAGCCCAGATAAGGCTGTTCTCAGCGGGCTACTGTGAGCGCTGGCCTCTCTGTCGTAGCCGTCTCACCAGGACGCTCACATCTGGGAAACTGTTGGAGCAAATTTTTAAGCAGGCGTTATTTTGATAAATCAACCTCAGATTTGACGTTTACACAACCACTTTATTGCCTAAAATAATCTTAAAACTATCTTTTGTGTCACAGTAACAGCAGGACTTACAAAAACTTGTATTACCGTTTAAAGTTTTCTCCTCGGTCTTTTCCGCTGGTTGGCGCGAAATGCATCATGGGATACTTCACTGCCCCGAGTCCACACGAGTCTGGTAGGATACATCCTCGATAATGTGGGCGGATCGAGAACACATCAACATACATTTCATCTGTACGTGGCCAGATGCATACTTTGAGTTGGAACAGTGCTCGGACTCCAACTGATGATGTTTTACGAGGCTGCAAGTACGCACATTTAGAAACAATGCGTTCTCCCATTGCCAGGAGTTCATTCTTCCAAGCTCGTACTTGCCAGTCCGTACTGCCAGGCTGTAGTCCGCGTACTTGGTATTGATGTTACGGGTGTGTACGAACTCAGGCGCAGAGCAACGAAGACACAGCAGACAGGAATCAGTACAAGTAATTGAGTGAATACACAGAACAATATAACAACGAGAGTCAAACCAGAACCAGGTACAACCAGGCTGGGAACGTAGCACTAAGCATACAGACTAAACAGAACAAAGTGAAACAGGTCTCCCACTAGAACTGATGAAATACGATACAAACAGAAACTAGACTAGAGCTGGTGCTACGAAATCTCACAAAGTGACTGGAACCAACTGAGAGACCAACATAAAAATCTACCAACTGAACTGAGGAAGGGGAAAAAGAGCTGCCACTACCTGGCGCTGGAGGTAGAGGGCGTGACAATTGAACTATGTCCAGCACACCAACAGTGATGTCAACACTTTATAATCCGTTTCCTGTCAGACACAGTTAAGTAGCTTATTACTGAGTTCCTGTTATTTTCCATCTCTTAGTGGATCATTATGCAAGCAAAACCTGTTTTATAAACATCTTACATTGTTCTTAAACTAAATAAGTAAATATGAATAATGATAATTAAAAAAGAATAATGATAAAAAATACAATAGTTGACTAATATGTTGATGTCATGCGAAATCATAACCTAACAGTTGAGATTTACTTGTTTAAAAATACAGTTATCGTATTTCCTGTAACAGATATTGCAGTCTGATACTGTCGTGATCACAGGTGGATAAACGGATCGAATATATCTGTGGAAACAATAATGTTGTATTTTGTCGTTCTCAGCTGCCCAGCCAAAGATGGAGGAGGAGCGGTCAACCACACTTGTCCATTCCACTGATGCATTCTGGAAGGAGAACGTGAATAATCCAGATGTTAGTGAAGCCCTATTGAATGTCTCATGTTGATTTAACTGATAATGTTGCCATCAGTAGAAACGGAAATGGAAAAAAGCTGTTCAGTTCACCCCGATGTTTGATGTTCAACAAGAAGAAATGAAACTGTTTCCTCATGAAAGTATGGAATGATTATGTTGAGACACCAGGTCCATTTTTGTTTCACTTCCTTGCTTTAAATTTGTTTTCCAGATTTACCCTGTGGACAGAAAGACCATTGAGTCCCGTGTGGCTCTGCTGATCACTAATATTCAGTTTGCTAATGAGAAATTAAAGAGAAATGGCGCTGAGAGAGACGAGGAGAACATGGAGAAACTGCTCTCAGATTTAGGATATGAGGTGGTGAAACGCAGAGACCTCACTGCAGAGGTATTTTATAAAAAGGGAAATTTAAGAGAACCTCTTGTTTGCTTGACTTACTGATCCAGTCCTGATGCACTGACTGCTGTGTTCTCACAGGAGATCAACGAGGCCCTGATCAAGTTCTCTAGACATCCAAAACTCAAAGACACAGACAGCGTGATGGTGGTTATCATGTCTCATGGGAAACTGGGAGCAGTATTTGGTGTCAACTCTGAAGATGAGACGTCGACAGATGTGTTTGACATTGACAACATTTACAAACACTTGGGTTCAGAGAAATGTCCAGCGCTGCTGAACAAACCCAAGATCATCATCATCCAGGCCTGCAGAGGAGGTGATTCTCAGCTCTTCTTACAGAAACTCAACTTCAGTTAACTGAAGAGTCGACTAATGTCTTCTTATCTTAAAGAATGTTGCCTATGTTTCAGTTCAGGGAGGAGATGTGCTTGTTAGTGATAATGCAGACCAAGCTATGGAATGGGACTGTGTGCCACATCCACGTGCTCAAGGCAACATGAAACGACGTGTGCACAGAGAAAAAGACTTCACTTCTCTGCTCTCCTCCACCCCTGGTCAGTGTTAAGGTTAAGATGAACATCAGTAATCTACAGTGATAAGAGCCAGAAATAGTTGCCTCATGTAGTAAAAATGAAACCTATTTTCTGTCTCTGAATGTTTTTCCTGCAGGTACTAAGTCATCTCGACACAGACGTGATGGGAGTGTCTTCATCCAGTACATTGTCGAGGTTTTCAACACCTTCGCACATCAGGATCACATCGAGGAGCTTTTCAGAAGAGTAAGTTTCTCTTGTACAAACTCTCTTCTGGGTTTATGCTTGTGTGCAAATGTAAAGCTATATCACTACAGAGCGAGCAATTCCTGTTTTATCAGTGTGAGTTTTTCTTCATTCTATGCTCTGTTTGTTTCAACCTCACAGGTCATGCGACGCTGTGAGGATTTCGCAGCTGGAGACAGAAGACAGATGCCGACCAAAGAGCGATGCACTCTAACAAAGCTCTTCTACTTCTTTCCAGGTACTAAGACAGGACTGGGGTTTGCAAGCAAAATGCCAGCATTAAACCTTATCATACCAAGAGGGGTACCCTGTAAAACAAAACATTTTTAAAAACAACTTTTAACTGTAGTTTTTTGGACAATGTACCATTATTTTACAGATTTCCCCGTATTGTTAAATCAGACGACGTCTTGTTAATGCACAGAAAGAAGCATCAACTGGAAACAAAACAACAACCCAAAACTGGAAATAATATCCACGTCCAAAATCTGTATTTCTACCAACAGAAATTTCTTCTTTCATGATGTGTAACTGCTTTATTGTATTTAAATCTGCTTGTGTATTTTTTTCTAGCATCCTTGCTGCCAGATTGTCACAGTTTCTGCTCAGGATCTTTTTCGACAGTGTACCTGCAGACCCCAGATCTAAAGTTTCCATCCCATCATCCTGGTGCTTTATTCTGCCACTTAGACTTTTCATGAATTTGTGAATCAGTTTGTCCAATTTGACCTAAGAACTTAGTTTACCGTTTCTGTTTTGATCAGTGCTTTTAAAAAACAGCAATGTAATGTCATCCTGGGGGACTCCAGACAAAACGACCCAATTCCACTTCATGCAGTTTAAATAGATGGCGCTATTTATTGAGTTCATGTTTGCCAAGAGTCTAAATTTAAACACTGTCAAGGAGGGAAAAGGTGCTCTGTTAGAAGATGGACACAGATTTCATCATGTGCTGTCAACAGCCCTGAATATTTCTCCTCTGAAAATAAGGTGATGATTATAGTCAGACAATACATAATTTCATGATAGAGGAAGAATAAGATGAAATGTTCATGTTCTGTTGTACAAGATAAGAGTGACATGGCACAGTGTGAGTGAGGGGAAAAGCAAAAATAGGAAACTTTTTGAGGATTACAAAGATTCAAGGAGGTTTGCTCAGTTTCTCAGATCTTTCCCATCATTTTACACATCTGTACACATGACAACGCAAAAACGATTGACGTGTTTGAGTGGACTAGTTGGTAAAGGTGTGGACATGTGAGTCAGAGACAGAGATGGAGAGAGACAGTGGAGTGGAATTAGAGATCTGCACTACATGATACTTTCTGTATCTGTAAATGTACAAACACACACACACACACAAAATTACCTCCACAGAGCCACTAACTTTCCAGAATGTGTTTTCATTTATCTGTTTTTTAACAGCATCTTCTCATTTGTGTAATTTCTTGTTTTCTGATTCAGAGATTCTGTCTGGGTGTCGAGACAAACTCAAGTCTAACCTGAAGACGAGGTTCCAGTGTGTGTTTGAGGGCATCGCTAAAGCAGGACAGAAAACCTTTCTGAATGACATCTACACAGAGCTGTACGTCACAGAGGGAGGGACTGCAGAGGTCAATGATGAACATGAGGTCAGACAGATTGAAGCAGCTTCCAGGAAAACAAACAGAGCAGAAAGAGCCATCAAACCAGAAGACATCTTCAAAGACCCATCTGGAAGAGACAAACCAATCAGAACAGTGATGACAAAGGGAGTGGCTGGCATCGGGAAGACAGTGTTAACACAGAAGTTCACTCTGGACTGGGCTGAAGGTGAAACCAACCAGGACATCCAGCTCATGTTTCCATTCACTTTCAGAGAGCTGAATTTGGTGAAAGAGAGAAAGTTCAGCTTGGTGGAACTTGTTCATCACTTCTTCAGTGAAACAAAAGAAGCAGGAATCTGCAGGTTTGAAGACGTCCAGGTTGTGTTGATCTTTGACGGTCTGGATGAGTGTCGCCTTCCTCTGGACTTCCACAACAATGAGATCCTGACTGATGTTGCAGAGTCCACCTCAGTGGATGTGCTGCTGACAAACCTGATCAGGGGGAAGCTGCTTCCCTCTGCTGGCCTCTGGATAACCACACGACCTGCAGCAGCCAATCAGATCCCTCCTGACTGTGTGGACATGGTGACGGAGGTCAGAGGGTTCAACGACCCACAGAAGGAGGAGTACTTCAGGAAGAGATCCAGAGATGAGCAGCAGGCCAGCAGCATCATCTCCCACGTGAAGACATCACGAAGCCTCCACATCATGTGCCACATCCCAGTGTTCTGCTGGATCACTGCTACAGTTCTGGAGAAGATGCTGGGAAGCAGAGAGGGAGGAGAGCTGCCCAGCACCCTGACTGAGATGTACGTCCACTACCTGGTGGTTCAGGCCAAAGTCAAGAAGGACAAGTATGATGGAGGAGCTGAGAAAGATCCACACTGGAGTCCAGACACCAGGAGGATGATTGAGTCTCTGGGAAAACTGGCTTTTGAGCAGCTGCAGAAAGGAAACCTTATCTTCTATGAGTCCGACCTGACAGAGTGTGGCATCGACATGAGAGCAGCCTCAGTGTACTCAGGAGTGTTCACAGAGATCTTTACAGAGGAGAGAGGACTGAACGAAGACAAGGTGTTCTGCTTCGTCCATCTGAGCGTTCAGGAGTTTCTGGCTGCAGTCTACATGTTCCACTGTTACACCAACAGGAAGGAGAAGGAGAAGGTTCTGAAGGACTTCCTGGGAAAAGACTGGAAAGTCAAGAACAGAGACACTCTGGATGTGTTCCTGAAGAGAGTCATGAAGAAATCCCTCAAAAGTAAAAATGGTCACCTGGACCTGTTTGTTCGCTTCCTTCATGGCCTCTGTCTGGAGTCCAACCAGAGACTCTTAAGAGGTCTGCTGGGTCGGACAGAGAACCGTCCAGAAATGATCCAGAGAGTCATCAAGAACCTGAAGAAGATGAACATTTATGAAATGTCTCCAGACAGAAGCATCATCATCTTCCACTGTCTGATGGAGATGAAGGATCTCTCAGTCCATCAGGAGATCCAAGAGTTCCTGCAGTCAGAGAACAGATCAGAGAAGGAACTCTCTGAGATCCACTGCTCAGCTCTGGCCTACATGCTGCAGATGTCAGAGGAGGTTCTGGAGGAGTTGGACCTGAACAAGTACAGAACATCACTGGAGGGAAAACGGAGACTGATTCCAGCTGTGAGGAACTGCAGAAAGGCTGTGTGAGTCCAGATGTGATGACCATGATCAGTCAGTAGATCAGTGGTTCAGTTCTTCAGATGTTCTCACTAGAACATTCTCATTATTCTTCATGTTCCACTTGTTTATTTCAAACATCACATGTCAGCTGAGTTTAGTCTCAGATGTTCTTGAGCTGCTTCAAACGCTGTGAACATGTAGATTTTTTAGTTGGTTGTGTTTAAAGCAGTTAAATGGATCAACTCAGTTTTTGTGTTTCATTCTAATAATTGTTTGTCTGACAGTTTTTTCTTGTGGTTCTTCCTTTGGCTGATGGAGGAAACATGCAGATCTGCTGAAACACATGAAGAACTGTAGATGTTCTTGTCCAGGTTTTATCACAGCATCACTTGATCACAACATGTTGGAGGTTCAGACAGTTTTCAGTGAACACACTCAAAGTTGACAAAGAGGGAAGTGGTGTTCCAGAGTCCAGACTTTGTCTTTACTCATGTTCAGTTTGTCACAGAAAGAAACTCAGGTTATCAGAGCAGAATGGTAGAAGTCAGACTGTTTCCAGAGATCTGATCCACTCAAAGGTCAGAGTTGTGTTTTTAATGCTACAAACCCTGAGAACACCTTTGTGATGACGTTATGTTGGAAATAATTCAACCTCAGTGGTTTGTTGTTTGTGTTTGTGCTGAACAAGTTTGTCAGAATCTACAAAAGAACGTTGAGGACAGAAGTTGACCCAGTCGTCTGTCATCACATCAGAATATGTCCTGATGTTGATCTTTACTGATGTCCAGGTGTGATGTTGTCCAGGGATCAGTTCCATTGTGTAGCGTTTGACAGCAGACTGTAGATGTTGAGTGATGGAGGTGAAGCTGACAGCAGCAGGTCCACAGCAGAGACATCATCATCTTTGTACTGGAGCTGTTGACTGAGCTGAACTCAGTCACAACATCCTGAGTCTCAGTAAAACCAGTGGACAGAACATGTTCTTCTGGTCCAGATGTTCTCCTGAGAACTTTGTGGAGTCAGACGTGGGATCAGATCACACTGACAGACTGTGGACAGTGTGGAAGCCTGAATGTAACTCCATCTCCTGTCCTCCATGTGCAGATGAAAGCACAGATGCAAAGTGTTGAGGTGTGAGAGAGGCTGATGAGAATTCAGCTTCATGTCCAACAGTCAGAGAAGATCAGCTGAACCACTGATGTGAAGAACTAAATGTCAACCAGGACCAGTTCAGATGTTTTTGGATCAAATGCATGAAGGAAATATAAAATGTCTTCTTCATAATAACATGTTTTATCATTTGTGTTTCATGACAGACTTTATAACTGTTGGCTGTCAGAGAGTCACTGTGAAGTCGTGGCCTCAGCTCTGAAGTCCAACCCCTCCCATCTGAAAGAACTGGACCTGAGTGGAAACAACGACCTGCCGTATTCAGGAGTGAAGCATCTTTCTGATGGACTGCAGAGTCCAAACTGTAAACTGGAGACTCTCAGGTCAGTTCACTCACTGTTTTTAATATATTCAGTTCAAATCCTGGTTTGTGGTTCATATATTTTGTGTCTTTTCCTGAAAACAGTCTGAAGATGTTTCAGATTGTTGAAGTGTGAATAAATGTCCTGATCAGCTGACTGCAGTGTTCCAAGATGGAGGACAGAATCCACAGTCCTGCTGTGTGTCTGAATGTAAAGCTGGTGTTAAAGTGATGTGAGGCTTCAGCAGTCTGACTTCCACACATCCAGTCAGGATGTTTGTGTTTCCACACTGTTTGTGCTGAGCTGCAGTGGAGCCTCAGGAACTCAGAGAGGGAGTTTAGTTGTCAACAGTCTGGAACTTGATGAGTGTCAGAAGCTGAAGCTGGATGTTAGAGTGAGCTGAGCTCATGAAGGGATTCCTTACAGTGGAGTTGTTAGGAAGAGAACAGTTGACAGTCAGTGAGGACAGCAGGAATCAGAATCCCTCTGTAATGTACAGATGACATGTGACTGTAAAGCAAATAACCTTAAACTTAGCTGTAGCACTTTCAGTCAAAATCTCACAATAGATTTGGCAGCAAATGTAAAACCAATTAAAATACATATCTTCACTTGAGTGCTTCTAATAATCTTGATAACCAGCAATTACTTCCACAGTCTTGACTTCCTTTAACTATAAGGTGAATTTAAAATGTCTGGTTGCTGCTTACTTGCATTTGTTGGAGTCATAAACGCTATTGAGGCTTTGAAACAGTTCACAAGTGCTTGTGCTACGTCCAAAACATGAACTTGAGTGCTTGCTTAACCTTTACTTGCCAACTTGCTTCGTTACTTGTTCAATGCGTTACGTCCAACCTCGTGTCGCGGAGCTTCTCTTAGCAGCCAGACGTCACCTCTTGGTCGTGGCGTCGGTCCCGGAGCTTCGGTCCCATCGGCCTCATCGTCTTCACCGGGGCAGTGCAGTGTTCTACTCAGACACAACGCCAAGACAAGAGTTCCCTTTTTAAAAATGTTTTATTGTGTTTAAACACCAAACACCGTAGAAGTAACAGAAAACAAACAGAAATATAACACAAATAATGAGCCGCAGTACCAACACAGTACACATCCACAGTCCAATAAAGTAAACGTACCACTTTGGCCTGCTTGTGGCGAAGGCTGGGGGGTTCCTTCTTCTTATTTTATCTTATCTGGTTCACAAACTTAACTGAATGGCCTCAGTGATGCCTCTTTGTCGACTCCGACTCACCGGTTTCCTGTTTGTACAAAAGCAGACAGGAAATAGAAGTTGTCCCACAAAATAGGTGAACTCAGAAAGTATCAAAAATAATATGCAGTGCTGATCTCAATCACAACAACATACTTTAGCTAATATACAAACCCAAATAACATTTACAGTGTAGTACACAATATAAAATACATCTAAAAATAGACATATATACTAACAGTGGAAACATACGCAGTGGCATCTATTGGATTTTAAGAAGATCACACAGCTGTACCAACAACATTTACATGTCTGAAGACACACTGGAACATTTGAATGAGACAAAGCTACGAAGCTGATGAACACAGAAGAAGGAGGTGATGGAATAAATGACAGAAGGAAGAGATGTGATGTTGATCCTGTAATGAGAGAGTGGACTGAGATCAGCAGCATGTTGTCATTAATATGAATGAGAGCTCTTCTTCTCTGGTTCTGTTGGACTGTTAGAAGCTGCTTCCTGTTGGCTTCAGCTGTTTGGAGTTTCCATTTTATAAACTTGTACATTGTGAAGCTTCTTCATCTCTGAACACATGATGAAACTCTGGATGGTTTAAAGAAGGAACTTTGTCTCCTAAACTCACATCTTTTATTCTTTATTCAGATTGTGGCGCTGCAGTTTGTCAGAGATCAGCTGTGATTCTCTGGTCTCAGCTCTGAAGTCCAACCCCTCCCATCTGGAACATCTGGACCTGAGCATCAACAACCTGCAGGATTCAGGAGTGAAACATCTGTGTGATTTTCTGGAGAGTCCAGACAGCAGCCTGAAGACTCTGGGGTCAGACATCATGTTTTATTTGTGTGCTGAGATGAATGTGATGTAAAGTTGTGGTGACACTAAACTGCAGCCATCAGGCTGATCTTCTACTGATCCACACTGAGGATCTTCATGCTAACATCTGTTTTCTTCTTCTCTGTTTAGTCCTTTGACTGTGGCAGAGAAATGTTGAGCTGCACATTTCAAAGCTCAATAGAAGAATAAAAATCCTCCAGAGAATAACTGACTGTGAAACTGACACACGTGATCTTCAGCTCATATCTGACCTCATGTTTCTCTTCCATCCAAACTGAAAGCAGCAGATAACAGTTGTTTTTCATTCTTGATGAAGCTGTCAGTTATTTCACTAGTTTAGTTCATCAAATGTTCAGAAGTGAAACATGTTGATCCCAGTTTGTCAGAGTTCAGGGTGACGTCTTCAAATGTGTGGTTTTGTTCCAACAACATTTTAAAACCTCAAATCTTCAGTTTAGTGTGACAGAAAACAGGAAGTGTTGACAAAGTAGAAGCAGTTTGATGTTTTACTGGATCAATGACTCCAACCTTGATGGAAATGTTTCTGATGTTTTGTTCTTGGACTCATCAAACAGTGGACTGATAGTTTCAGATGTGACTGAACCTTTTTTCATCCTGTGAGACAGAAACTAATATTCAACATCTGCTGGTTCAACACTTGGATGAAGCCATGTGACGTTTTAGGAAGTGAAATGTTTGAATCCAAGATGCAGCGATTGACAGCAAAAGTTGTAACAGTTGATGAACAGTTGAAGTCATTGATCAGGAGCAATGGGAACATCTTCTGCTTCAGTTTCTGCTGATGTTCTTCTTTTCTCTGGTTCGTGTGGTTTTAAAGTGAAGATGTTTGTGTTTAGAAAACAGTCTGAAGACGTCACCTTGTCCTCTGAACACTGTGATGGACACTTTCCACTATCAATGACAGATGATCAACAATGAAATGATGTGAATGTAGAGTCCTGATTGAAATGTGTCCATGGATCCAGAACATGAAGATCTTTTAGAGTCTGGAGCCTCGTCTTGTCCTGGTTTCCTTATTGTGTGTTTTTGTGACTGTGAGCAGGAAGTGAAATAAATGTCAGAGTGTTTTTCTTGTGTTTGTTGCTCAGCATGAGTTTGTACAGATGGAGCCGCTGGTGGAGCTGCAGAGTTTCAGAGCTGAAGTCACTCCGTGTTTATTGGAGCAGCAGCATGTTGTCATTAATATGAATGAGAGCTCTTCTTCTCTGGTTCTGTTGGACTGTTAGAAGCTGCATCCTGTTGGCTTCAGCTGTTTGGAGTTTCCATTTTATAAACTTGTACATTGTGAAGCTTCTTCATCTCTGAACACATAATGAAACTCTGGATGGTTTCAAGAAGGAACTTTGTCTCCTAAACTCACATCTTTTATTCTTTATTCAGATTGAGGAGCTGCAGTTTGTCAGAGATCAGCTGTGATTCTCTGGTCTCAGCTCTGAAGTCCAACCCCTCCCATCTGGAACATCTGGACCTGAGTGGAAACAACCTGAAGGATTCAGGAGTGAAACATCTGTGTGGTTTTCTGGAGAGTCCAGACTGCAGCCTGAAGACTCTGAGGTCAGTTCACTGACTGTCTGTTACTGTTGTAGATCTGATATGTTTAATGACAAGTGAAGCTCATCTATGTTCAAACAGAACTTCCATCCTTGAAGCTGTAAATCTGCTGTGGTTCATATTTTCTGTTTTCTTTAGTGTGTTGTGACAAGAGACGAGTGTTTGTATCAGAAAGTGTAGAAAATGTTCAGTGTTGGTTGTTAAAGTAAATGAATGTTTGTAATTAGTGCTGAAGAGTCACATCTGGATCCAGGAGATCCTCTGAACTCAGATCAGTTTGAAGAGACAAAGTTTAGTGAGTGAAGTCGAAATATTTCTTTGGTTTGTGTTCAGTTCACTTTTATTCCACTGATCCTGTTGATGATGTAGCATGTTATTGATGTGTGGACATGAATAGGTGGATGAATGTTGAGCTGACATGAACCTGAACACATCTGATGGATCATCAATGATCTGATCTACATCTTTTATTCTTTATTGAGATTGAGCCGCTGCAGGTTGTCAGAGATCAGCTGTGATTCTCTGGCCTCAGCTCTGAAGTCCAACCCCTCCCATCTGGAACATCTGGACCTGAGCTGGAACAAGCTGAAGGGTTCAGCAGTGAAACATCTGGAGGATCTTGTGGAGAGTCCAGACTGCAGCCTGAAGACTCTGAGGTCAGTAGAAGGTTCCAGTCAGTCAGTTTTCTACTCAACATTCAGTATCAGAGCAAAGATCCAGTGTGTCCTGTAAACCTGCAGCTTCTCAGTGAAGCTGTGAAGCAGAATGGAGACAGACTCCAGGACTGGACAGGAACACAGAGACAGCAGTCAGCCAATCAGAGGAGCCACAAGCTGCTTGTCATCATGTGTTTGAGTGGATGTGAAGCCGACTGTTGTTGTTGTGTTGATGTGTTGAGGACATGAAGCTGATTCCAGCTGACAGTCTTCCAGATGTGCAGAGATAGTGGTCCTCCTCCATCAGAGTGTCCATCAGATCTGATCTGACTGTTTGTTGTCTCATGTCAACAGTGATCAGCTGATCAGGTTGATGTTTGTCACAGCTCTGAGATGAGTGAGACTGAAGCCTGCAGACCTCTGGCTCTTATTTCACAGCAGCTTCATCACATTTAGGAACCATGAGGTGTTTATACAGAGCAGAAGCTCTGCTCAGGTCCAGCAGCCACATCTGGATGTGTGACCTTGTGTGTGCTTTGATCTAGATGTGTTGACTGACAGCCTCCATGTTGGTTTGTCAGCTGATGTTTGAGGAGCAGATGAGATGTTGATGGACTCACAGAGACTGTTGGTTTAGATGGAGCAGCAGTAAATCCATGAGGAAGAGTTTGTGCAGTGATGAAGCTTGATGACTGTCAGCAGGTTGTTTCCATGTGGACTGAAGTGACATGTGCAGAGAAACACACGTGATGCTGACAGTGTGTGCAGGTGTGTGAGCTTGGAGCTCAGTGTGTTCACTCCAACACGTTAGCATGAAGCTGCTGCTGTGAACAGAACTGAAGTCCTGCTGCTCTTTATACTGATGATCAGCTGATCAAACTCATTGATCTCCTCTGCTCTTTCTTCTCTCTGCAGATGGAAGACATTCTGGTGATCAGGACGGTGTTTGTTGGAGAGGATGAAGTGTGTCCTGATGATCCAGAGGTTGAAGCAGCAGCTGGTGTGTAGAGACTCTGACTGGACCATGTTACTGGGAGGTGGACTGGGAACCAGTGTAAAGTGTGTTGTTGTCTCTGTGTAGTTTAGTGTTGCAGCTCCACACTGTGGATGATGGAGAAGTTCAGTTAATGTAGACATGATCCGTTGGAGGCTGATGTCAGGTTCAGAGGGCAGCCTGCATGTCAGAGTGTCAGGAAGTTTCAGGATGTTTGTGTCAGAGCAGGATTCTAGTTCAGTGGACTTTCTATTTCCAGCTGCAGTCAAAGTTGTTGAGCTTCTCTACCTGCAACACATTGAGCTGATGAGAACAAAGAGTCCTGGAAGCATGTCAGCTGAAGCCTTGGAGCCCACAGAGAGTTGAATGAAGCCCATGTTAGTGGTTTAGATGACGTCATGTTGAGGCGACAAACAGCTCTGGAGATGAATCCAGTTTAGTCCTCGGTGGTCCAGAAGCAGCTTGTTGAGCTCAGAGTTCAGATTTAATGTGAACATCTTTGGACCTTTGTGAGCTCCACTAAATGTTGCTGCTGGTTTCTCTCTTCTTCACCTTCAGTCTGTTCCTCGTGTTCAGAAGCTTCCAGGTCTCTGATATTCTCTGGTTTCTGAGCTGCTTTCTTTAAATCCCACCGAAGATCTGAACTGGGATTAAATCCAGGACTGAGACGCTCCTCCAGGACTTTCCAGGAAGGATTCCTGAAGCAGGCTTTGGTGGACGTTTGCTTGGGATGCTGGTCCTGCTGAAAGTCCAGTGAGCTTCAGTTTCCACTCTGAGGCGTCACATTGTTCCTGTAGCTGTCCTGGTGTTGGAGAGAATCCATGATGCTGCTCACACGGTCCAGTTCAGCAGCTGCTGCAGCATCAGAGCCAACAACAGGACTGTTGATGCTGATCTTCTGGTCCTTCTGCCTCCACATGTTCTGCCCAAACAGTCCACTTTAGTCTCTTCAGTCCATCAGACTCCCAGAACTCTGCTTTGTTCCACACATGAACATGTTGTTGTTCAGTGTTCTCTTCTTCAGCTGCTGCCTTCATCAGGTCCTGCAGCTCTTCACCACTAAAACAGGTTTTCTATCAGCTGCTGTCAAACATCTGCTTCCTCTGGAGACGTTCTGTTTGATTTAGTGACTCAGCTCATCCACATGAGGTTTCTCCTGGTCCATTCTTCAGATGAGCCACAACATCTCCAAGTCTTCATCAACACCCAGTCTCCTGGTGAACTCCAAGTGTTTTCTGTCCTCACACTGAGTAAATAACCAAACACCAAAGTCAGACTCCAAGTCAGGCAGAGTCGGGTCCAGTCTTAGATTCACTGTCATTTAATCAACATGCAGCAAACAGAGGCTGGTTCCTGAACACAGACTCTGATTCTGAACTGGAAATCCTCATTTGATCCTCTCTGACTGACATCTGCCCACTTGGAGCCTCAGGTCCAGGTTTTCAGTCCTTCATGTGTTTCTGGGAATGTTCCACCGTTATCTTTTAGTTTAGCAGGACCTCATCTTTGGTCATGATTCAATCCAACCTTTTTAAAATCAGAAATATGAAACATGATCCTGACTCATGTTGTAAATAAAAAATAAAGGCCTTTATGTGTTTAAATAACGTCTATCTGCACTTATTAGAGGTGATCGTGTTGCTGTTCTGTAATTTTACTGACTTTACTTGCATGTAGTTACCGCCTGTGGCCACTAGAGGGCAGGAACGCCCCCTGCTCTGAGGTTGGAGCCACTAATCCTGATCATCAGTAGTGTGATGGAGAGACATGAGTTTAAAGCAGCTGTGATTTTTACCTCATTAGACTGTCTTTGTTTTTCCATCATGAATAAGACGACACTTTATCTGGAGGCAAAGAGCAGCCAGCAGTGTTTTCTACAACTTCACATGATGTGTTTGTGGAGCTTTTCTTCATGTTTGGTTCCATGTAATGATCATCCTGACGCTTCCACATCTTAACATGCTTTTATTGTGACAGGACAGAGAGACTCTAACTGTCCATGCTGTTAACAGACCAGACGGACATGTTTCTACTTTGGTCATCACTGTTTATTGTGGTTTGCATGTTTCAGTGGAGGCTCAGTAAAATGACTGATAACAGCTCAGAGTCATGAAGCAACAACAGTTGATCCAGGAGAAAAGTGTTTGGTCCGTTCATAGAACTGGAAGAAATGAGCATCAGACTGTAAACATATGGAGGATTTTTAGCTCCGTTACAAATGAAGTCCTACAAGAGATGATGTTTGTTCATGTGCTGCTTCTCTTCTTTATATGTGACGATGCTGGGATGTTTTTCATGGAGCATCTGGGAGACTTTGACACAGTTGTTCAGTGCATTCAGTCTGTTTCAGTGTCTTCTTCATAGAATCCAGACTGACGGACTGAGATCAGGACTCTGTGGCTGTGTCCCAATTCAGGGGCTGCATCCTTCTAGGCTGCATTTTTCGGCCGCATACGTCACAGCGGTGCGACGAAGGCTGTCCCATTTCATTAAAACTTCAAGACTCCTTCAAATGCGGCCGACGAATGCGTCCTTCTTTTCCACGGATTTGAAGGATGCATCGATGGATCCTTCGTAGCCCCAAATATCCCAAGATTCATTGCAGGCCGCTGACAGTTCGATCAACAGCTTAAGTTTTAACTGCTGACGGCTGACGGAGAAGATGGATCCATCAGCGGCGGAGGATTATAGTTTTAATATTAGTATTGTGTTCCAGCTCACTCTGATAGCTACGATACAAATGTTGACAACGTTAAAGTTTGTTCTAAAAAAACGATTGAATAACGTTATTGATGTGAGCCGCTGCAGTTTAAAACGTTTACTGTCCAGTTGTTCAGCTTCAGTTTTAAGTTACATTTTACTGAGACTGTGGCGAAATTCTTTCTGACCGCGGCCACCACAAAAACGACTTATTCATACATAAATATTCATATATTTAATCCTTATGGAGAAGAAGTAAAATGGACGTAAATCCTACTGGAGCTTCTATTGGTGATAATTCTCTCTGTAGACCAGTGAAAACATGACTCTCCTCACTGTTCTTAGTTTAGCTCCACAAAGTTATCTGATAACATGTTTAACATACATTATATTTGGTTTCTGTTCAGACAGCAGGTATTTAGTGATCCTCATCAGAAACATTCAGCCCAGAGACTGTGGAGGTTTATAATATCTGAAGTTCATATCAGTGGATGTTAACAGATTTAAACCAGCTTCTTGTTTCTCAGACAGTTTAGTCCCGAACCACTGGACAGAACAAGACCCTCAAGTCTTCAAGGATATAAAACACATTAAAACTAAAGTCACAATTTCAGGATCAAATCCAGTCAAAAATTGGGTAAAGTTACACCGTCGTCTTATCCTGATCGTCGGGATGAAAATTTGTTTGTCAGGGTTGCTAGGCAACAAGGAGCGGCGCTACGAGACGTCATGACGCAAACAGGAAGTTCATCGTAGACTAGACCATCTCATTTAACAAACGCTCATGCAGCCTTCTAATGCAGCCTACCCGTCCTTTGAAGGACCCAGCCTTCGAAGGCCGGGTAGGCTGGGTCCTTTGAAGGATGCAGCCCCTGAATTGGGACACAGCCTGTGGGTCCAGATCATCTGCTGCAGGATTCCTGCTTCTTCCTGTGGATGAAGGAAGTTCTTGATGACTCTGCTGGATGTTTGGGCTCCTTGTTCTGCTGCACAATCAATCTGCTTGTCCTGTGTGATGGATAAGAGCTGTGTGTTAGCAGGAGAGACTGTTAGCACGCTGTTGTGTTTCTTCTGGTTCTGATGGTCGTCACAGGTGAGCTCCACTTATTAAAGGTGAACCACAGTTCATCTGGATTAACTGGAGATGATCAACATCACCTGGAGCTCAGGACTGTGTTGTTCAACATCTGTATGTAGATAATAACAAGCTGCTCCATCAAGGTTCTGCTGGTCAAATGTGTCAAACTGAAACACTTTTAAATCTGACTTTTATTTTTTATGAATTCACTTCAATGAAATGATTGATTTTAATAAAATCACACTTGTTAGAGGTGGTAGTGATAGAAATATAATCTCTTTTTTTTCTGTTGGTTCAACAACAAAGAATAACCAGAGCCAGTGTGAGAAGCTAGTTAGCGCTAATTCCAGCTTGGTTCACATCTGCAGTCTTTGTGAGTGTCTGATTAGCTTCCAGCTGTTAGCCACAACTAGCTGAAGCTACACAAACCCTACTTTATTCACTTTAAATGGCGTCTCCTGTTAATACCATCAGTCTGTTGTCTTATATAAACGTTGCATCCACTACATCAAGTCAGACAAAGTCATGTTGCAATACTTGTTTAAAAAAGCAGAATGATTTTATTGTGAAGGAGCGACATAGAAACGTGCTCTGACCACTAGACATCAATATCTCAGGTTGTAGCCTGTAGATCGCTACAGATGACTTAATTTACTTTGAATGCTGCTAAATTTACGTCTAGAAAACAATCAGTACCAGTGGAGAGCCTTGTTAGCATTACTGCTAGCTCGGCTAACGCTGCCGGTGACGACATCAAACCTCTTGTAGGTTCATAATTAGCCACACAATAGATTCATTTACCGTTTGAACCTCAATAAGACAACAGAAATAACCAGAGACCCTAACAGTTCTACATTACATCTCAGAGTAAAATACAACTACAGCTCTGTCTCTTCCAGATGTATTTTAAAAGCTACTTACGTTCCCTTAATAAAACGATCCGTATCAGTGTGTTAGCTCTGCTGCTGTCCAGCTGTTCATTAGCAGCTACTAGCTGCAGCTAAACTCAGCCTCCTGTAGGATGGATCATATCAGAGCAGGGGGCGTTTCTGCCCTCTAGCGGCCACAGGCGGTAACTACAGTGTTATTAAAGGGAAAGCTGGCGACAGTACACACGAGCAGCACTTTCTGGAGCTCCTTCAAGGTAAAAGCATCATTTTTACATTTTATTTTAAAGAAATTATTACTACGTGATTTTTGGAGACTCAGAAGGATCGCCGAAATAATGTAAGTTGTATTTAATGACCGCTAACTTCTCCATTTGCTCTAATTATATTTGTTAGTTAGTCTCAATAACGTCTAAACAGAAAATTAATCCATAATGTAGCTAATTATGAATCTACAACTGCATCTGGGACGGCAGTGTTAGCCGAGCTAGCAGCTAATTACAAGCTGTGACAAGCTAGCTCCAGAACTACAACCAGCATCTGTTTAAAAGGTGCTGATCACTATAACAGGCTAAGGATGTAGCATACGTAGCATTGGAGCTAGCTCGTTACATACTTTAAATAGAGAAGCTGATTCACGATTATTGGGGGAAACAATCCCACAGTCCTCTAATAAAATCCCCCAGTGAACAGGAGGATTTTATTAGAGGACGTCAGACACAGTCACACAGAGAAACATGAGAGCTGGAACTAAAACGGAACTACAGCTCTGTGTCTTGTCGAGGATTTATTTTAAAAACCACTCAGGTTGCTGTAATAAAGCGATCCGTGGCAGAGCAGAAGCTCGTTAGCACTTCCGCTAGCTCAGCTAGCCCTGCTGGTCCCTCCAGGGATGCGGCTGTAGGTTCGTAACCAGCTAGAATATGGATTCATTTTTCATTTGGGCTTGGCAAAGACGAGAACTAAAATATTTAGAGCAAATGGAGCAGCGAGCTAACAGATATTACAGTTGGGTTTATATTTTTAAAATCATATTATTGAAATCACTTTCTTTCTTTCTTTCTTTCTTTCTTTCTTTCTTTCTTTCTTTATTTTCCAACAAAACAAGCTTAAAGGCTTACAAATTTTTCAGCAAAACACTGAGCAGGAACAAAAATGATACTAAGAGACAAAAAACAAAACAATAACAGGAGCCAACTCTTTCATGGAGCATTGGGGGTAAAAGACAAGTCCATAATGTTATTGTAAAGACACAATGCCTTCTTGGAATTACACATTTTTCAGGATTGCTTTAGAGATGACATTTCTTTTAAAAAAACAACAAAGATTGGTTTACTATCACTAAATTTACATTTGTGTACAAAATATTTTGCCAAAATAATTAGGTTGTTAATTGTAAATTCTTGGATCTTGTTCTGCAGTAAAATACCAAATTTAACATCATTGTATGACAAAGACAAAATACCCAGTTTATGGTGCATTGCCCATTTACAGAAACTGTCCCAAAAAATCTTTGTAAAAACACAAGTAAAAAACAGATGTTCATCAGTTTCAATATTATTCTTACAGAATACACACGTGTTGTCATCAATGTTAAATTTCTAATGTAGAAATTCTTTGCAGGGATAAATATTGTTAATTGTTTTAAAATGCACTTCTTTGGTTTTCGGTGAGATAGGAAATTTAATATAATTGCACCTAACATTTTTAATGCTTTGACAAGAAAATCCTTCCATTATTTTTGTTCTTCGAAGAGATAGGGGAAAGTTTTCATTAGTTAATATAGTTCTAAGAAATTTGTTGTTACACTTCTTGTCCACAAGGGGGCAGTTTTGGATCGTTAAAGAGTTTAAACGAGGGACAGTGTTTGTATATAGTAAGGAACCTTTTAAGGTGCAGATAAGAGCTTGAGGAATTGCATTAATAACATCAGTGAATTGTTGAATTGTGCAAAATATATTATATTTATGAATGAACTGAGCATAGTTAAGTAAATTCCCTCTCTCATCCATTAGATGCAATATGGACCCGATTCCCTTTATATCCCAGTCTTTAAAGTAAAATGATTTCTTTTTAATAAGAATATATCTATTATTCCATATAGGCGTATCATGGGGCATAAAGTTATGCTTGTATATTAATTTCCAGTACTGCAGAACCTGTTCGTGAAATTTACACAATTTTATGGGTAGTTTGGACAGTTCAGAATCACACTTTAGAAGTAACTGGATACCACCGACATTGGAAAATATTTTAGACGGGAGATTCAACCACAACATATCCATGTGCCGCAGAAAGTTTTGTAACCACCTTATTTTTAAAGCCCCATTCATTGGGTCAAAATCAATTGCATTAATGCCACCTTCCTCTAGAGATTTCACAATGTCCTTTTTTCGTATGTAATGGTGTCTGTTTTTCCAAATGAAATTGAAGTTGTTTTGATTAATTTGTCTAATTATATCT
Organism: Dascyllus trimaculatus; assembly: GCA_024666655.1. Classification (NCBI taxonomy): domain Eukaryota; kingdom Metazoa; phylum Chordata; class Actinopteri; family Pomacentridae; genus Dascyllus; species Dascyllus trimaculatus. The sequence continues at coordinate 3,094,655 of CM045468.1, read as the reverse complement.
TGAGGTACATTCTGAAATCGCGTTATTTCATTATTTAAACAAATGAAGGCTTTTATTTTGTAGGAGGTAACATGTAAACGTTGCTTATCCGGTCTGTAAACACATGTAAACATAAATATGATGCATATATGCAGATGTACTTCATATATTTCACTGTGCAGCCGTTTTTTATTCATGTCCAGTTTATTTTATAGACAGAAACATGTCTGATGCTAACATTAGCTGTGAACCTGTTTCCATATAATCATTTAGTTTATGTGGTTAAATATTCATCAGTGATTCATCTTTAGTGTCAAACCTTTACTCTGCTCCTAGATTTCTGTATTCCCCCAATGCCGGTTCGTGCAGATGCAGCACGGACCTAGGAACCTTCGGCAAGCACTTGTTTCTGGTAAGACTGGTCGGCGTCGGACCTACATCCAGTTGATGGAAGAGGAAGTTGCCGGCTGCGACGCTAAAAGAACAAAACTGGAAATGTGGAGCAGTTGTTGTATATAAGGTAAGTTGTGCTCAGATAAAAATCCTCACCAGCTTCTTGCTTCTACATCTACCTAATGAGGTGAACTCTGTGACCAGTGTTTCTGGAATTATTTCAATATTTCAGTTTGTAACGAATTAGCGACATTAAGCCGTAACGGAATGTGGCTAATCGCTGAACAGCGCTCTATGGATGGAAGTAGGTACGAGTGGGTTAACCTGTATATACAGTTAGGTCCATAAGTATTTGGACATTGACACAATTTTCAGCATTCCAGCTCTGTACAACACCACAATGGATTTGAAATGAAACAATCAAGATGTGCTTTAAGTGCAGACTTTGAGCTTTAATTTGAGGGTATTTACATCCAAATCAGATGAACGGTGTAGGAATTACAATACATTTTATATGTGCCTCCACCTTTTTAAGGGACCAAAAGTAATTGGACAATTGGCTACTCAGCTGTTCCATGGCCAGGTGTGTGTTATTCCCTCATTATTTTATTTACAAGGAGCAGATAAAAGGCCTGCAGTTCATTTCAAGTGTGGTATATTCATTTGGAATCTGGTGAGGTCATCTCTCAATATGAAGTCCAAAGAGCTGTCACTATCAGTGAAGCAAGCCATCATTAGGCTGAAAAAATCAAAATAAACCCATCAGAGAGAAGCAAAAACATTAGGTGTGGCCAAATCAACTGTTTGGTACATTCTTAAAAAGAGAGAACGCACTGGTGAGCTCAGCAACGCCAAAAGACCTGGAAGACCACGGAAAACAAGTGTAGTGGATGACAGACGAATCCTTTCCCTCATTAAGAAAAACCCCTTCACAACAGTTGGCCACATCAAGAAAACTCTCCAGGAGGTAGGTGTATCTGTGTTCAAGTCAACAATTAAGAGAAGACTTCACCAGAGGAAATACAGAGGTTTCACCACAAGGTGTAAACCATTGGTGAGCCTCAAAAACAGGAAGGCCAGATTAGAGTTTGACAAGAAACATCTAAAAGAGCCTGTGCAGTTCTGGAACAACATCTTATGGACAGATGAGACAAAGATCAACTTGTACCAGAATGATGGAAAGAGAAGAGTATGGAGAAGGGAAGGAACTGCTCAAGATCCAAAGCATACCACCTCATCAGTGAAGCATGGTGGTGGTAGTGTCATGGCGTGGGCATGTATGGCTGCCAGTGGAACTGGATCTCTTATATTTATTGATGATGTGACTGCTGACAAGAGCAGCACAATGAATTCTGAAGTGTTTCGGACAATATTATCTGCTCATATTCAACCAAATGCTTCAAAACTCATTGGACGGCGCTTCACAATGCAGATGGACAATGATCCGAAGCATACTGCGAAAGCAACCAAAGAGTTTTTAAAGGCAAAGAAGTGGAATGTTCTGCAATGGCCAAGTCAATCACCTGACCTGAATCCAATTGAGCAGCATTTCACTTGCTGAAGACAAAACTGAAGGGAAAATGCACAAAGAACAAGCAGGAACTGAAGACAGCTGCAGCAGAGGCCTGGCAGAGCATCACCAGGGACCAAACCCAGCGTCTGGTGATGTCCATGAGTTCCAGACTACAGGCTGTCATTGACTGCAAAGGATTTACAACAAAGTATTAAAAGTGACAATTTGATTTATGATTATGTTAGTTTGTCCAAATACTTTTGGTCCCTTAAAAAGGTGGAGGCACATATAAAATGTATTGTAATTCCTACACCGTTCATCTGATTTGGATGTAAATACCCTCAAATTAAAGCTCAAAGTCTGCATGTCTGAAAGCCTATTCGCTTAGCTCTAAGATTTCCCTGATGCGCTTGAACGCCTCATCATGCCAACGGCACATGAACAGTGGATGCAGCACGCTGCTCAATTGTTTGTGCCTGGAGATGAAAGCAGACGCAGGAGAACTATCATTCTCAGTTTTGTGTGCGTTTATGGACAACAAGTAAGTTTATTGTTGTTACACATTCATAATCATGATTAGAAGTTTATGTGTGTTAACATGATGTGTTTTCCTTGTGTTGGACTGCGTGACTAATTCATACTTTTCAGTGCAGTGTTGGCCTGTTCATGACCTGTGCCCTGGGCTGGGCCCTCTTTGTGTTTATATGGGATATCTGTGCATGCATGTTGTGCATTTACTGTTTATTGAGTTTCAGTGCACTATTTACATATTTAACGTGTTTATAGGTACAGTAATGATATTGTTTTACGCCTGCTTTATGAATCTGTTGTTCATTTTATACAACTATTATACTCACTGTATTATTTCTTTTTCTCTGTCTGTTTTTGTTTAGCCACACACACACATATCTGTACACTCCCAATAAAGCTGATAAAAGGATTCTCTGGCAGGAATCTGTCCTTAGTGTTCGCATCCCTAATTGAACCCTGTCCATATTTTACACTGCACTTAAAGCAAATCTTGATTGTTTCATTTCAAATCCATTGTGGTGTTGTACAGAGCTGGAATGCTGAAAATTGTGTCAATGTCCAAAAACTTATGTACCTAACTGTATGTCTATGATCTAACCCGTATATATGTCTATGGTCTAACCCGTATATATGTCTGTGGTCTAACCCGTATATATGTCTGTGGTCTAACCCGTATATTTGTCTATGGTCTAACCCGTATATATGTCTATGGTCTAACCCGTATATATGTCTATGGTCTAACCCGTATATATGTCTATGGTCTAACCCGTATATATGTCTATGGTCTAACCTTTATATATGTCTATGGTCTAACCCGTATATATGTCTATGGTCTAACCCGTATATATGTCTATGGTCTAACCCGTATATATGTCTGTGGTCTAACCCGTATATATGTCTGTGGTCTAACCCGTATATATGTCTATGGTCTAACCCGTATATATGTCTATGGTCTAACCCGTATATATGTCTATGGTCTAACCCGTATATATGTCTGTGGTCTAACCCGTATATATGTCTGTGGTCTAACCCGTATATATGTCTATGATCTAACCCGTATATATGTCTATGGTCTAACCCGTATATATGTCTATGGTCTAACCCGTATATATGTCTATGGTCTAACCCGTATATATGTCTGTGGTCTAACCCGTATATATGTCTGTGGTCTAACCCGTATATATGTCTGTGGTCTAACCCGTATATATGTCTATGATCTAACCCGTATATATGTCTATGGTCTAACCCGTATATATGTCTATGATCTAACCCGTATATATGTCTATGATCTAACCCGTATATATGTCTATGGTCTAACCCGTATATATGTCTATGGTCTAACCCACATTTCATATAATGGCGTAAAGTGGATCTTTGTGTTACCAATAGATCAGTCAGGTTCAGAATGCTTGTATTTTAGCGTGGTGTGTTTGGAGTTTGTGGGCCTGATAGGATGAAGGATGAAGCCAGACACCTGCAGACTTGTATAAAGGTGATAAATCATTTTCAGACCAAACGTGGGTTAGACCACTGGTGGATACTGACATCCATGTAGAAATGACTTTCAGAACTCACACGGATTTTCTTTAGGAAATGTCATTGTAGTTATTTTCAGTGATCATTATAAAAAAATAACATGCTGGGATATAAATGCAACTTCTGCTCTTTATTTTTCTGCAGACCAGAATGAAGCCATCAGTGTTTCCTACCAAGCTAACCAGAGGAGAGCGACGACAGCGATGAAGAAGATGTCCTGAAGCCAGGTGATGAAGACGGCAGCAGAGACAGAGTTCTGACTACAGGAGCAGCAGTGATGAGAACATGGATGGAAATCAAGACCAAGATGTTCGTCACCAGTGAACCAGCTGCAAGAGAGAAGTCAGCTCTTCTACAAGAACAAAGCATCACTGGCCAGCAGTTGACAGTGGACGCCAACGCTGCAGATTCACAAAATGCAAAGGCCACACAGAAATCAAGTGTGCAAAGTGTGACGTTCACCTTTACCTCAGGAAGAACAAGAACTGCTTTAATTCATTTTATGAGTGAGAGGAAAGATGTCCATGGCTCATGTTATCAGTTATCTATTATCTGTTGTGTTATTAATTTAAAAATCTGTTTTATTATTGTTATATTACTGTATTATTGGGTCGCTATTATTGACCATCATGCCTGTTGTTGCAAATTACTATTTATTTTTTGTGGGATAATCAAATTAACAATCTCAACTTAATTTGGCAAAAACACAAAAATGTTTTAATATATTTGTATATAAATTCAGGCTTTAAGGGGATAAATGATGCTTTTCTTAGTTCAATAAATGAAACAAATGTTGAACTGATTAAAATCTTTATTTCAATTTCCTGTTTATTTTTTATTTCAAACATCTGGATTTAATTAATACAGTTGAATTTATTTTATTCTGTGTTCTCATTAAGATAAAACACTAGATGATGAATCAGTTCATTCAACAACACACAAGGACTCCTCTGACTGCTGAAGACCTCAACAACTCCTGAGAGACATCAATGTGCATCAACAGATCAATAACTGATAGATGTGATCGACTGGACGTGGTCCACTGTCTTTGCCCGTTGAGGATCAACATGACTCATCCTGACAGTGAACGACTCACACAGTTTTGATCATCTTCAGGAGTTGAATTCATGTGCTGGATGTAATGAATGAGCATCAGCTCAGAGCTGGGCTCCATGAAATGAAGAACAAACCAGCTCAGAGCTGCTTCATCTGAAATAAACAAAAATAAAAAGGCAAATTGCTGCCAAAAATCCCCCCAAAAAATCTAAATTAAATTTCCTGCAAAGAAAACAAACAAAAACAAATCAACTTACTGCACAAACAACAAACCAAAAGGAGTTAATTTAATGCAAAAATCAATCAATAAATAATATGAAGGTTACCAGTGACAACAAAGGAGCAGACGGTCAGAGAGGGGAGTCAGTGTTCATGTGGTCTTCAGGAGGAGGATGGTGTCACCAGCTGGCTTTCATGTGTGTTCTTGGCGTAGACACCCCCCTTCCTGGATGGTGATTGTACAGCCTGGAGGGTTTTCCTGCTGCTGCTTGTAGTTTTTAGAGGGAACCTGCATCACTTCATACTGTCAGTGTTTAAAGTGGGACGATCCAGGAAGAGCTTTGACCACGTCTGGATGAGAGGGAGGAGGAAGAGGAGGAGGAGGAGGAGGACCAGGACCGGGACCAGGACCAGGACCAGGACCAGGACCAGGACCAGGACCAGGACTGGGACCAGGACCGGGACTGGGACTGGGACCAGGACCACCACTGACAACTTTGAAGACTTTCCATTCAAGGAGATGTTACTGATCTTATTTTGAAATGAGCTGATTGATGTGGTTGGTTGGTGATGAGGAGGCTGATGTGAATGAAGGAGATGCTCATAGACATCATATCTGAACACAGCTCAAGATGGAAAGTTACTGAGTCACAGACTGAACTCTTCTGACTCCTCTGACAATACTTTAGGATTTATTAGTAAAAAAAACAAACAAAAAAAAACAGTGGAAGCTCCAAAACCAGTCTAAAACCAGACTAGTGTGTCCTGTCTTTGTGTTCAGACCTCACATGTTGTCCAGTTTGGTGAGTGAGAAGACTGTGATGAGGATAAACTCCTGGTTAAAGACAGAACAGTAAAGACAGCAGAGGATCAGACTGAGGTGCTGATGTTGATCCTCATGTTCCTCTGATCTGTCTGCTGGTGAACATGTGACTCTCAGAGAACTTGTAAAATCCCTTTTGGTTCCTTTGATGTTTCCTAGAAGTCAGCAGGGTCGGGCCTGGTTAGTTCCTGGATGGGAGAATCTGGGAACACCAGGTGCTGTCAGCTGTTTATCTGTACAACCTGCAGAGGACGCTGCTGCTCCTTCACTGGAAACAGGCTTCAGCATCAGAGGAGGGATTATTATGAATATATGAAGAGAGAATCCAGAAGTGACCAGTGAAAGCAGCAGCTACAACCAGTGGTTTTATTCACTGTTGGCTGATTTCATCTATGAGACATCTGATCAATGTAGTGGAGTAAAAGTTGAAGATTTGTCTCTGAGCTGTAGTGAAGTTTAAAATAGCAGGAGACTGAATGACTGAGGCGACTTGTCAAGTAGTAGAAACAGAGTGTAGATTGACTTTGTGACTGTAGCTCCTGTAAAACAGCTTCTCAGGACATTTAGTGTTTAAATGGAGTCATCAGTTCTGAGTTTGCTTCTTCTTGATTTTTCCTTCTGTATATTTTAGTCAAAGGTTCTTATTGATAGAATCAAATCACGTTGGGAGCTGAAGCTTTGGAGGGATTCTGGAAAATGTTCCAAGAGTTCCGGTTTACTGGAAATCATTAATAATCTTTTCAATCAGGGAGTCGTCCGTTTCCTGCTTCGTTGCCCTGACAACAAGGACATTACAGCCCTTCCTGTTGTCCAGTTTAGTTTAGTTCAACATTTACCATCGTTGTGCTGCAGCTTGGTTTCTCTGTGTGAAGGTGAGTTAAAGACTGTTTAAAGTGTTTTCTGCTGTTGGTTTAGTTCCAGCAGCATAAGTGTGGCTCCACAGCTCCGTGTTCACTCCTTCATGGAACTAAAAAGTTGTCCGTTAGCGGCTAAAATGTGTGAATGTGTCTGAAAGTTGAAGAGAAACGTCTGTAAACTGATGTAGTTCAGATGTGTTCAGCTCAGTTATCTTTAACCTGTACGATATATCAGTACCAATATTTTACTTTCACAGTATTAATGTACATATTCCAATTAAATAAAGATCCACATGTCAGGAGATTTATTAGTTTTTAGTTCTTTATCAGGGAGTCAAAGCAAGAAGGTGCTGCAGGTTCATGATTAATGACAATAAAGTCCAATAAAGGTACTCTTTGGTCTGTTTGAGGTGTTTCAGAGTGACAGCAGCCTGCAGACTCAGAGGACCGGTGACGGGAAGCAGCCGAGGATTTTCTGTGGTTCTGCACAAACCCGGTCCAGACAGCAGAGATCTGTACTGGTGGGAAGAAGCTGAGTAAGTAGGACTTTGATTCATTGCAGTCTCTGAGGTTCCTCCTTCATCACCAACAAGCACAAACATGAGGCTCAGTGACTTTAAACAAAGTCAGCACATGGAGAAAATCGTTCTTTCAGAGGACACAGACGTCACATCAGACTGAGGACTGGACGTTTCATCTGGTCCTGTTTTGTCCTGTTCACCAAACCTCTGACTGAAATGTTCTGTTCGGTAAGACTTCATGTTCTGCCATGGGAACCTGCATGTATTTGGTTGGTGATGCAGAAATCACAGAAACATGTTTTTATGTTTGGTCCTGATTCCTTGTCAGGTCTGTTTCCTCTGCTGGTGCTGCAGCTGATAAACACAGACTGGAACATTGATTATTCTACTGGTATTTATTACAGAGAATATTCAATCTGTCACATTAATGTCACTTTGATTTGGTCACAACTTAAAGTGATTTACTGCATTATGGGACAGCGTCAGACCTGACTGCACTTCAATACAATATCATGTTTAAATATATGAAGTTTAAAGTTTAGTAGTTTTATTGTGCAGCTGTCAGAAATGATCAGCTGCATTGATCGATAAAATAAATATATTATGCATGTTTATGTTCCACTTTTGCTGTCTGCACATGTTAACATGCCATTCCACTGGGGGGCACTACTGCCCTTGTAACACATGTTTTCTTGGGTTCAAGCGGTGAACCGGTTTTGCCGTCAGTTGTTGCGGTGCGGTCGAACATGGCGTTTGACAATAAAGTTGCCTCAAGTAAACGTGGAGTTATCTTTTGGACTAACATTGGTAGCAGAGGATGGTTAGTAACTACAGAGTTCTGCCACCTTTTGAAGAAGGAAAACCATACGAAAGCTGGAAGAATGAGGTCAACATTTGGACAAGAGTTACCGATTTGGAGAAGACAGATCATGTGAAAAGCATCCTTTAATGTCTTCCTGTAAAATGAGTGATATTTTTTCAAATGTAGGTGCATCGTAAAGGTTTCAGGTACACTAAAGATTAAGAACTGATATTTATTGAATCACATGAACTAAATTATTATGAAACATGTTCATAGCTAATATCAGTATCAAACATGTTTATGTTACTGGACATAAATTTTAAAAATGTGTGATGGTCCAGGAAAAGCTTTGACCAAGTCTAGATGCTCAGAGAGTCAGAGGGAGGAGGAGGAATCAGACCACTGGGAAGTCTGAAGATTTTTTTTGAAGGAGATGTTACTGATCTTATTTTGAAGTGAGCTGATTGATGTGGTTGGTTGGTTGGTGATGAGGAGGCTGATGTGAATGAAGGAGATGCTCATAGACATCATATCTGAACACAGCTCAAGATGGGAAAGTTACTGAGTCACAGACTGAACTCTTCTGACTCCTCTGACAATACTTTAGGATTTATTTGTAAAACAAAAACAGTGGAAGCTCCAAAACCAGTCTAAAACCAGACTAGTGTGTCCTGTCTTTGTGTTCAGACCTCACATGTTGTCCAGTTTGGTGAGTGAGAAGACTGTGATGAGGATAAACTCCTGGTTAAAGACAGAACAGTAAAGACAGCAGAGGATCAGACTGAGGTGCTGATGTTGATCCTCATGTTCCTCTGATCTGTCTGCTGGTGAACATGTGACTCTCAGAGAACTTGTAAAATCCCTTTTGGTTCCTTTGATGTTTCCTAGAAGTCAGCAGGGTCGGGCCTGGTTAGTTCCTGGATGGGAGAACCTGGGAACACCAGGTGCTGTCAGCTGTTTATCTGTACAACCTGCAGAGGACGCTGCTGCTTCTTCACTGGAAACAGGTTTCAACATCAGAGGAGGGATTATTATTAATATATGAAGAGAGAATCCAGAAGTGACCAGTGAAAGCAGCAGCTACAACCAGTGGTTTTATACACTGTTGGCTGATTTGATCTATGAGACATCTGATCAGTGTAGTGGAGTAAAAGTTGAAGATTTGTCTCTGAGCTGTAGTGAAGTTTAAAATAGCAGGAGACTGAATGACTGAGGCGACTTGTCAAGTAGTAGAAACAGAGTGTAGATTGACTGTGTGACTGTAGCTCCTGTAAAACAGCTTCTCAGGACATTTAGTGTTTAAATGGAGTCATCAGTTCTGAGTTTGCTTCTTCTTGATTCTTCCTTCAGTATATTTTAGTCAAAGGTTCTTATTTCTAGAATTAAATCACGTTGGGAGCTGAAGCTTTGGAGGGATTCTGGAAAATGTTCCAAGAGTTCCGTTTTACTGGAACTCATTAATAATCTTTTCAATCAGGGAGTCGTCCGTTTCCTGCTTCGTTGCACTGACAACAAGGACATTACAGCCCTTCCTGTTGTCCAGTTTAGTTCAGTTCAACATTTACCGTCGTCATGCTGCAGCTTGGTTTCTCTGTCTAAAGGTGAGTAAAAGACTGTTTAAAGTGTTTTTTTGCTGTTGGTTTAGTTCCAGCAGCAGAAGTGCGGCTCCACAGCTCCGTGTTCACTCCTTCATGGAACTAAAAAGTTGTCCGTTGGCGGCTAAAATGTGTGAATGTGTCTGAAAGTTGAAGAGAAACGTCTGTAAACTGATGTAGTTCAGATGTGTTCAGTTGTACAGCTCAGTTATGGTTAACCTGCCAAAGTGTGAGAAACAAACTGTGTTTTAAGTGGTGATTAAAGACTGCAGACTGCCACATTGAGCTAATGGCAGTTTTCAGTTCAATTTCAGTTTTATTTATATCGCACATATTTACAACATATGTCGTCACAAAGCGCTATTTATCAGTTTTTAGTTGTTTATCAGGGAGTCAAAGCAAGAAGGTGCTGCAGGTTCATGATTAGTGACATTAAAGTCCAATAAAGGTACTCTTTGGTCTGTTTGAGGTGTTTCAGAGTGACGGCAGCCTGCAGACTCAGAGGACCGGTGACGGGAAGCAGCCGAGGATTTTCTGTGGTTCTGCACAAACCCGGTCCAGACAGCAGAGATCTGTACTGGTGGGAAGAAGCTGAGTAAGTAGGACTTTGATTCATTGCAGTCTCTGAGGTTCCTCCTTCATCACCAACAAGCACAAACATGAGGCTCAGTGACTTTAAACAAAGTCAGCACATAGAGAGAATCGTTCTTTCAGAGGACACAGACGTCACATCAGACTGAGGACTGGACGTTTCATCTGGTCCTGTTTTGTCCTGTTCACCAAACCTCTGACTGAAATGTTCTGTTTAGTAAGACTCAGTTTTTATGTGGAATTGACCCAGAAAGTTGATGACCACCATGGTGGTACCTGCTAACTCTGACTGAGGTTTTAGTTTCTGTCAGGCCGACCTACATAAAGAAAGCCCGGCTCTGTTGAACTTGCCTGGTAGTCCAGCCCTCTGGTGTGGTGTTTGTTCTGACACATGTTGGTGGATCAGTGAGAGCATGTCTTCATTAGTGAAGAGCTTGTTGTGAAGAGTCTCCCTGGAGCAGTGAACCAAGGAGCAGCTTCTAAAGATCCAGAGCCTGATGAGATAGAAAGTGGTGACAGGAAACCTGAAGTGAGTGTAAAGGTGAGTTTGAAGCTGGGCCTGATTGAGGCTGGTGTGCTTTGTCAGCAGCCTGTTAGTCTCCCAGGAGTCAGTGTGAGACTTAGCACAGTAGTTGACCTTGTGACCAGCAGAGGGAGTTATTGCAGTTGTAGTTAAAGCAGCAGTTGGAGCTGCAGCGACTTGGGCTTGAACGAGAGGAAAAACTAGAAACCATGAAACAGAGAAGTGAAGAGGAGAATCCTGAGTTACAGCAGCACCATTTGGAGCTTTACTTTGTGAAGGACTAAATATCCTGGTCCAAAATGTGCCTTGAAAATATCCTACATTAATATTATTTTCCACTTTCACTCAGTTAGATTTTTAAACCAACATCAGTCCTGATCAGATCTAACAAATATTCATTCACTACTCAGATTTTAACTTTTTAAATCTGAGTTTATTTGTGTGATGCTGTTGTTTATAAAATAACATAACAAATGAAGTATGTTCTATATAATATATGTTAAGGGTGTTTTTCCAGTGTGGTATTATTAGCACTCTTCCTGTGTGGTATTAGAGCTTTAACAGTCTGGTATTAGTACATTTACAGTCTAATAGTGGTCCTTTAAATGTGGTATTAGTGGGTTCTCAGTGTGGTGATATTAGCACCTTTACAGTGAGCTGTTAGTACGTTTGTACAAAACAGAGAAGTGAAGCAAAGCTGGAGGTGCAGCAGTCCCAGCAGGAGCTGTTGAAAGTGGGACAACTGTGTGAGGGTTTACAGCTGAGGATGGTCAAGTCGTAGCAGTCGGACAGGATTTTCCAGTTTCAGCTTTGAGTGTAGCTGAAAGCAAAGTGTAACTGTAAGGTTTGTTGATTTTGTTGCTCCCCTGTATTTGGTTCAGCCTGGTATCAATAAAGCCTTGCACACTGATGAACAGTTGGCTTGATTAGCAGACCAGTTTAGCATTGATGTAAAGATGGACAGTGTCTTGATATATGAAATCTTTGAACAGAAAACATGTAAATGTTGTCACCAGTCTTTCCCTGGAAGTTGTCTGATGTTGCTCCTTTAAACCGACCACAGACTAAACGCTTCATTTGTGGAACATCTGCGTATCAACAGACTCTACAGTTTACTGATGTTCCCTAAACGCCTCATATGCAGACTATGGTAGATGCTGCTGGGTTCACTCAGACAGGTGTACAACCAAACATTACTTAGAGAAATACTGCTGTAAGGTGTTTGTTACGACTGCAGTCGTGTCCGGGTTTATATCTGTGTATATGTATGTATGTGCCGTATTTTTCCCGAGGAGCAGGTGGGGAGAATAAATCACTACCCTGAAACGATGCACCGTTGCACCTTAAGGATTGGCTGCCAGGGGTGACGAGGCAGCGCGGGATTGGCCGACCTACCGGCGCAATCGCACAAAAAGCGGAAGGGAGACCTGGCCGGCGGTGGCACAGCGGCAGACACAGCATTTGCCATCCTTTGCACAAGAACCAACTGGCAGTTCGAGTACAGCCTGTGCCCTGTTGAAACCCATGTGTAGACATTGTTGGTAGAAGTGAGCGGCCACTTTTGTGTATTGATTTTTCTCCTGTTTAAGTTTAGTTCGGTAGGCAAGGTCCTGTTTTTGGTTTTCTGAGTTTTGGTTTTGTTAGGTAAGTTTGATGGGAAGTTTAGGTTGGGGTTTTGTTTGTTGTTTTGACCTTAGCTCACTCTTTTAGTTTCACAACTTAGACACATTACCGCTGATTTGTTTTGGAATCAGTCATCCTTTGTTTAACACATTTTGATTAATGCAAATAAATCGATCATTCTTTTGTTTAAGAACGTCGTCTGGCTGCTTGGTTCCTGTGAAGGATGGCACTTCATGTGATGTGGCAGTATCCCCTAGGCTGGACGTAACATGAATTGGGGGCTCGTCCTTTGTTTTGTCGTGAGAAAAACACCAACCAGACTTTGTGCGCGAGAAAAACGTTTTGTTTGATAAATGGTGCCAGTCGTGTAATGTGAAAACTTTGGAAGATATGAGAGAGTTAATTCTGCTAGAGGAATTTAAGAAGTGTTTGCCCGAGCGCATCGTTGTGTATTTGAATGAGCAAAAAGTTGCGTCCGTCGCCAGAGCAGCTGTTCTTGCCGATGAGTTTATTTTGACTCATAAAAATGTGTTTTCTTTGCAGTCCAAATTAGTCCAAATTTTGTGGCTGAACGGAAAAACCGATCGCCTAAGCTTGCGCAGAAAAACGTTTCCCCAGCTGCCGCTGAAATCCGTGAGTGTTACTCCTGTCATGAGCCAGGTCATTTGATTGCAGTCTGTCCGGCTCTAAGGAAAAAGGGGCAGTCCAGACCAAATAAAACGCCGGCGGGCATGTGTCTGATTAAACCTGTGTCCTTGGCCAAGCCTGAAGTTTCAGACATTGATGCTCGTTTCAAGACGTTCGTTAGCCAAGGCTTTGTTTCTGTTACCGCGGATGAAAAAGATAAGGTGCCGATTAAAATTCTGCGTGATACGGCTTCCTGTCATTCGGTGATGTTAAGTGATGTCCTGCCACTGTCCAGTGAGACTTCGTGTGGTTCTGATGTGTTAGTGTGGGGTATTAGGATGGCTGTGCTGAGAGCCCCGTTGCATATAGTGTATTTGCAGTCGCCGCTGGTGACAGGACACCACTAATTGGTGGTTGCTGATTAGTGGTGTCTCGTTTATTTTGGGCAACGATTTAGCCGGAGGAAAAGTTTTTCCTTCCCCCGTTGTCGCCGATGTTCCGATCGCCGTTTCGTCCGCGTCCGCTCCCGCTGATCTGATGAGTTACGCGCGCACAGGCTCATAAACTTGGTGAAATTGTGGACTTGTCTGAATCATTTATGACCTCCTTAGAGGAAAATGACAAACCTTCTGTTGCTGAAGATGTAAAAAGTGGAAATAAGGGGAAATGTAAAACTGAAACTGATCTGTTTCCCGGTGACGCAGAATTGAGTCTGAATGTGAACCGTGACATGTTGATAACTGCTCAGAAAAATGATCCGACTCTAACTCTGTGTTTGACTTTTGCAGGAGATGCTGAAAACTCTTCACCTGCTTTCTTTTTAGATCAAGATGAGCTGATGAGGAGGTGGAGCCCTGATTCTAGCGAGCTACGTGCTGTAAATCAAGTAGTTGTGCCAGTGGAGTACAGACTACAAGTTCTTAGCCTTGCCCATGATTCCTGTTTAGCAGGACACCTTGGTGTTAAGAAAGCCTACCACCGTGTGTTGCGCAATTTCTTTTGGCCCGGTTTGAAATCAGACGTGGCCAGTTACTGCCGTTCTTGTCACCCATGTCAGTTAGCAGGAAAGTCTAACCAGCCTGTTCCGCCGGCACCTTTTGCATCCAATACCGGTGCTTGGGGAGCCGTTTGAGAGAGTGTTGTTGGACTGTGTAGGCCCTTTGCCCAAAACAAAATCTGGACATCAGTATGTTCTGACTGTCATGTGTGCTGCTACTAGGTACCCGGAGGCATTTCCTTTACACACACTTAAAGCTAAACCTGTTGTGAAAGCACTTGTTAAGTTTTTTTCGACATTTGGGTTACCAAAAGAAATTCAAACTGACCAAGGCACGAACTTCATGTCTAAATTGTTTTCACAAGATGTCAAAGAGTTAAACATTTGACATCAAACTTCAAGTCCTTACCATCCGGAGTCCCAGGGTGCTTTAGAAAGATTCCATCAAACACTGAAATCCATGCTGCGTAAATTTTGCTTTGAGTCCAAAAGAGACTAGGATGAGGATCTTCCTTTCCTCATGTTTGCTATACGTGAAACTCCGCAGGAATCCTTAGGTTTCAGTCCCTGTGATCTTGTGTTGGGTCACACTGTGTGTGGCCTTTTGCATCTCCTGAAGGAGAAATGGCTCTGAGTCTCCGCAGAGTGAACATAATGTGCTGGACTATGTCAGTTCTTTCCGTGAACGTCTCCACCATGTTTGTTGGCTGGCTCAGGAAAACCTGGCGCAGGCTCAAACCAAAATGAAACGTCACTTTGACAAAAAGTTTGTGCTGAGAGTTTTCCAACCAGGAGACCAGGTTCTGGTGCTGTTGCCGCTGCCCGGTTCCAGTTTGCAGTGTAGGTTCGCTGGTCCATACATGGTAGAACGTAAAATCAGTGACACACATTATGTAATTAAAACTCACGACCGTAAAAGAAAATCCCGTGTACGTCACATCAACATGCTCAAACGTTACTTCTCGCGAGAAGTGCCACCTTCTGATGTCCCGGTGGTTGTGATGTGTGAAGCTCCTCCACAGTATAATCCTTCTGATGATGGTTTGGAGGAAAAAACTGGCTCACTGCCAGTTGCTCGTCTGCGAAACTCAGAGGTGCTGAGTGATTTAGAGTCGTTTTTGTCGTTTTTGTCCGAGTCTTCCCGAGCCGACATTATTCAGCTGATTGAGGAGAATTTACTCCTATTCTCTGATCATCCTCGACAAACTTCTGTTCTGTGTCACGACATTGATGTGCAGGGTCAGCCACCAATAAAGCAGCATGCTTATAGGGTTAACCCGACAAAAAGGGCCCTAATGCAGCAAGAGGTGAGCTATCTGGTTGAGCAGGGGTTAGCTGTCCCAAGCCACAGTGCGTGGAGTTCCCCCGTGTGCTCGTTCCAAAACCAGACACCACTCCTCGCTTCTGTAATGATTACCGAAAGGTAAATGCAGTCTCAAAACCACATTCGTATCTGCTGCCCAGGATGGAGGATTGTATTGATCGGGTGGGTTCTGCCAGTTATGCCACCAAACTGGACCTTTTAAAAGGCTACTGGCAGGTTCCCCTAACTCCCCGTGCCTCAGAAATTTCAGCCTTTGTCACACCTGACGCTTTCCTTCAGTATACAGTTATGCCATTCGGACTGCGAAATGCTCCCGCTACATTCCAGCGCCTCATGCATAAAGTCCTGGCTGGAGTGAAAAATTGCGAGGCATACTTGGATGACATAGTCGCCTATTCTTCTACATGGTCAGAGCATTGAAAACCTTGTCCGAGATCTTTAGTCGTTTATGTGAGGCATCTCTCACACTGAACCTCGCTAAATGTGCCCTGCAGCACTTTGAAGTTTATTTGGGTTCTAGCTCGCAGCCGGTACAGGTTTTTACCGACCATAATCCTCTGGTGTTTCTTTCTCAAATGAGGAATTCGAACCAGAGGCTCATGCGTTGCTCCCTCCTTTTGCAAGATTTTAATTTGCAGATTCACCATAATAAAGGTTCCGAAAATGTATTGGCCGACACTTTGTCTCGGTCCTCTTTGAATTAAACACTGTAGGGGAGTGTTTAATTCTTGGGGGAGAGGGTGTTCTAATGTCAGATGTACCCAAGCTGACACCAAGTCATTTCGTCGACATCAGGGGTGTCCAATCCTGGTCCTCGAGAGCCCCTATCCAGCATGTTTTAGATATTTCTCTCTTACAGCACACCTGATTAAATGATCAGGATCGTTATCAGGCTTCTGCAGAGCTTGATGATGAGCTTAACATTTGAAACTTGTAAGCTGGCATGTTGCTGGTCTGTAGTACTGGTGTGCAGTGTGTTTAGATGACATGGTGGTTTATTCATATCCTTGATAGGTGGATGTCAGCTGGGTGTGTGTTCTGTTCAATAGGCTGGTCTGGTCACAGTAACTATCAACTTGATAAAACATGAGTTTGCCAAGGCCACTGGAACATACCTTGGGAACGTGTTGGGCCAAGGCCAAGTCCACCCAGTGCAGGACAAGATCTCAGCTGTGCAGCAGTTTCTCCAACCAGAAACCAAAAAGGAGCTGAATGGCAGGTTTTGTCCAAACTTTGCATGGTTAGTTTCCCTGCTGACAGACCTGTTAAAGAGAGTGTTGAGTTTATCTGGACTCCACCATGTCAGGAGGCATTTCAAGGTGTCAGAGCTCTGTTGTTTTCAGCTCCAGTGTTATTGGCAGCACGCCTTGACCCACCATTCAAACTCAGATAGATGCCAGTTTAGTGGATGCAACCCTTTATAATCCGTTTCCTGTCAGACACAGTTAAGTAGTGTTACGACCCAGCCTCTAGGGGTAGCTGGGTGCAACAAAAATAAAACCAGCTGTTAATGGTGCGGTAAAGCAATTTATTGCTTAATGACAAAATTAACATAAAACAGGTGATACACAAAGTAACAGAACCTGGTGGGTGTTGTTAAAATCAAAGAACTGAATAAAACCGAACGAAGGCTAACAGAGTTCACGAAATCTTACTAAGGCAAAATAACAAAGCAACTAAACTCCCTAGTCAAACGTAAACACAATAGCAACACCACACCAAACGGAAAGTACAAACAAGTGCCCCGTGCACAAAACTAAACCAAAACTGGTGCCTCTAAACACACATGACGACACATAGCACGGGACACGAATCACCACACACAGTGGTTACAGAACACACACTAGCATTAGCATTTTGTTCACACAGCAAAATACTAATGTCCACTAAGCGAATGCAGTCGCTAACTGAGGCCACAAAAAGTTTTCACGAAGACATGAACGAATGCCTCTCTATGGGCTAGCGAGCTGCTGAAAACTACTTACATAGCAAGTCTCACACACACACACACACACACACACACACACACACACACACACACACACACACACACACACACACACACACACACACACACACACACACACACACCACAGACAAGGGGCACCAGGGCGAACAGTTCACACTAGATCCCTGCCGCCACGACTGAGGGATGGTTGAAGCATTTGAAGTCTTCAGGTGCAGAGTGGCTGCGGCGGATTGGCTGGAGGTGGAGGGTGCCAAGTGGTGGTCCAATCCAGCAGGTCCGGAGGCGGGGAGACTGGCTGCTTCAGATCAGGTCCTCAGCTCAGCTAATCAGGCGAGATGGTTTTCAACTAGCAGTCTTCCCCAGGTCAGCCACAGCTGGGCTTACAAACAGGTTTTAAAAGGCCACCACAACAGAAATACAGCCCACTGATCCCAGTGGCCGTAACAGTAGCTTATTACTGAGTTCCTGTTATTTTCTATCTCTTAGTGGATCATTATGCAAGCAAAACCCATGCATCTCCAAATATGATTTTAAATATTACTGATAACCAAGGATTAAAGGCTGTTTTATAAACATCTTACATTGTTCTTAAACTAAATAAACAAATATGAATAACGATAATTAAAAAAGAATAATGACAAAAAATACAATAGTTGACTAATATGTTGATGTCATGTGAAATCATAACCTAACAGTTGAGATTTACTTGTTTAAAAATACAGTTATCTTATTTCCTGTAACAGATATTGCAGTCTGATGCTGTCGTGATCACAGGTGGATAAACGGATCGAATATATCTGTGGAAACAATAATGTTGTGTTTTGTCGTTCTCAGCTGCCCAGCCAAAGATGGAGGAGGAGCGGTCAACCACACTTGTCCATTCCACTGATGCATTCTGGAAGGAGAACGTGAATAATCCAGATGTTAGTGAAGCCCTATTGAATGTCTCATGTTGATTTAACTGATAATGTTGCCATCAGTAGAAACGGAAATGGAAAAAAGCTGTTCAGTTCACCCTGATGTTTGATGTTCAACAAGAAGAAATGAAACTGTTTCCTCATGAAAGTATGGAATGATTATGTTGAGACACCAGGTCCATTTTTGTTTCACTTCCTTGCTTTAAATTTGTTTTCCAGATTTACCCTGTGGACAGAAAGGCCATCAAGTCCCGTGTGGCTCTGCTGATCACTAATATTCAGTTTGCTAATGAGAAATTAAAGACATATGGCGCTGAGAGAGACGAGGAGAACATGGAGAAACTGCTCTCAAGTTTAGGATATGAGGTGGTGAAACACAGAAACCTCACTGCAGAGGTATTTTATAAAAAGGGAAATTTAAGAGAGCATCTTGTTTGCTTGACTTACTGATCCAGTCCTGATGCACTGACTGCTGTGTTCTCACAGGAGATCAACGAGGCCCTGATCGAGTTCTCTAGACATCCAGAACTCAAAGACACAGACAGCGTGTTGGTGGTTATCATGTCTCATGGGAAACTGGGAGCAGTACTTGGTGTCAACTATAAAGATGAGACGTCGACAGATGTGTTTGACATTGACAACATTTACAAACACTTGGGTTCAGATAAATGTCCAGCGCTGCTGAACAAACCCAAGATCATCATCATCCAGGCCTGCAGAGGAGGTGATTCTCAGCTCTTCTTACAGAAACTCAACTTCAGTTAACTGAAGAGTCGACTAATGTCTTCTTATCTTAAAGAATGCTGCCTATTGTAGAGGCAGGGATGTGCTTTCTCACCTGTCATTAGGAGCGCGTGTGTGTGTGTGTGTGTGTGTCACTGGGGTTGAATGATTGTCTGATAAGTATCACCTGCATCTGCCTGTGAGTTTTGTTTGCTTGGTGCAGGGAGAGAGGAGGCAGGGTGCTTATATTTCTGTTGACCGCTATAGCTTTTTTCACCATATAGCTCAGTTCCACAAGTCCATCCACTTCAAATATCCTTGAAAGTATGTTTTTATTGAACTGGTCAAATAAACAACCTCGAACCGCAGTAACAGCTTCATGTTTCCCTCCTTGGATACAGCGCGTCAGACAGATCCCTGTGTTCCCCTCTCTGTGACTAACTTAGTTTTGATAGTCACGCTACACCTATGTTTCATGTGCTTGTTTGTGATAATGCAGACCAAGCTATGGAATGGGACTCTGTGCCACATCCAGGTGCTGAAGGCAACATGGAACGACGTGTGCACAGAGAAAAAGACTTCATTTCTCTGCTCTCCTCCACCCCTGGTCAGTGTTAAGGTTAAGATGAACATCAGTAATCTGCAGTGATAAGAGCCAGAAATAGTTGCCTCATGTAGTAAAAATGAAACCTATTTTCTGTCTCTGAATGTTTTTCCTGCAGGTACTGTGTCATATAGATACCCAGATCTTGGGAGTGTCTTTATCCAGTACATTGTCGAGGTTTTCAACACCTTCGCACATCAGGATCACATCGAGGAGCTTTTCAGAAGAGTAAGTTTCTCTTGTACAAACTCTCTTCTGGGTTTATGCTTGTGTGAAAATGTAAAGCTATATCACTACAGAGCGAACAATTCCTGTTTTATCAGTGTGAGTTTTGCTTCATTCTATGCTCTGTTTGTTTCAACCTCACAGGTCATGCGACGCTGTGAGGATTTCGCAGCTGAAGACATAAGACAGATGCCGACCAAAGACAGATGCTCTCTAACAAAGCTCTTCTACTTCTTTCCAGGTACTAAGACAGGACTGGGTTTGCAAGCAAAATGCCAGCATTAAACCTGATCATATCAAGAGGGGTACCCTGTAAAACAAAACATTTTTAAAAACAACTTTTAACTGTATTTTTTTGGACAATGTAGCATTATTTTACAGATTTCCCCGTATTGTTAAATCAGACGACGTCTTGTTAATGCACAGAAAGAAGCATTAATATACGTGTCAACTGGAAACAAAACAACAACCCAAAACTGGAAATAATATCCACGTCCAAAGTCTGTATTTATACCAACAGAAATTTCTTCTTTCATAATGTGTAACTGCTTTATTGTATTTAAATCTGCTGGTGTATTTTTTGTAGCATCCTTGCTGCCAGATTGTCACAGTTTCTGCTCAGGATCTTTTTCGACAGTGTACCTGCAGACCCCAGATCTAAAGTTTCCATCCCATCATCCTGGTGCTTTATGCTGCCACTTAAATTTATCATGAATTTGTGAATCAGTTTGTCCAATTTGACTTTAGAACTTAGTTTACTGTTTCTGTTTTGATCAGTGCTTTTAAAAAACAGCAATGTAATGTCATCCTGGGGGACTCCAGACAAAAGGACCCAATTCCACTTCATGCAGTTTAAATAGATGGCGCTATTTATTGAGTTTATGGTTGCCACGAGTCTAAATTTAAAGGAGGGAAAAGGTACTCTGTTAGAAGATGGACACAGATTTCATCATATGCTGTCAACACCCCTGAATATTTCTCCTCTTAAAATACGGTGATGATTAAAGTCAGAGAATACATAATTTAATGATAGAGGAAGAATAAGATGAAATGTTCTTGTTCTACTGTACAAGATAAGAGTGACATGGCACAGTGTGAGTGAGGGGAAAAGCAAAAATAGGAAACTTTTTGAGGATTAGAAAGATTCAAGGAGGTTTGCTCAGTTTCTCAGATCTTTCCCATCATTTTACACATCTGTACACATGACAACGCAAAAACGATTGACGTGTTTGAGTGGACTAGTTGGTAAAGGTGTGGACATGTGAGTCAGAGACAGAGATGGTGACAGACAGTGGAGTGGAATTAGAGATCTGCACTACATGATACTTTCTGTATCTGTAAATGTACATATACACACACACACACATAGACACTCACATTCCTCAAGACACACATAGACAAATTACCTCCACAGAGCCACTAACTTTCCAGAATGTGTTTTCTTTCATCTGTTTTTTAACAGTTTCTTCTCATTTGTGTAATTTCTTGTTTTCTGATTCAGAGATTCTGTCTGGGTGTCAAGACAAACTCAAGTCCAACCTGAAGACGAGGTTCCAGTGTGTGTTTGAGGGCATCGCTAAAGCAGGACAGAAAACCTTTCTGAATGACATCTACACAGAGCTGTACGTCACAGAGGGAGGGACTGCAGAGGTCAATGAAGAACATGAGGTCACACAGATTGAAGCAGCTTCCAGGAAAACAAACAGAGCAGAAAGAACCATCAAACCAGAAGACATCTTTAAAAACCCATCTGGAAGAGACGAAACAATCAGAACAGTGATGACAATGGGAGTGGCTGGCATCGGGAAGACAGTGTTAACACAGAAGTTCACTCTGGACTGGGCTGAAGGTAAAACCAACCAGGACATCCAGCTCATGTTTCCATTCACTTTCAGAGAGCTGAATGTGGTGAAAGAGAGAAAGTTCAGCTTGGTGGAACTTGTTCATCACTTCTTCAGAGAAACCAAAGAAGCAGGAATGTGCGGGTTTGAAGACTTCCAGGTTGTGTTGATCTTTGACGGTCTGGATGAGTGTCGCCTTCCTCTGGACTTCCACAACAATGAGATCCTGAGTGATGTTACAGAGTCCACCTCAGTGGATGTGCTGCTGACAAACCTGATCAGGGGGAAGCTGCTTCCCTCTGCTGGCCTCTGGATAACCACACGACCTGCAGCAGCCAATCAGATCCCTGATGACTGTGTGGACATGGTGACGGAGGTCAGAGGGTTCACCGACCCACAGAAGGAGGAGTACTTCAGGAAGAGATCCAGAGATGAGCAGCAGGCCAGCAGGATCATCTCCCACGTGAAGACATCACGAAGCCTCCACATCATGTGCCACATCCCAGTGTTCTGCTGGATCACTGCTACAGTTGTGGAGAAGCTGCTGGGAAGCAGAGAGGGAGGAGAGCTGCCCAGCACCCTGACTGAGATGTACATCCACTACCTGGTGGTTCAGGCCAAAGTCAAGAAGGTCAAGTATGATGGAGGAGCTGAGAAAGATCCACACTGGAGTCCAGACACCAGGAGGATGATTGAGTCTCTGGGAAAACTGGCTTTTGAGCAGCTGCAGAAAGGAAACCTGATCTTCTATGAGTCTGACCTGGCAGAGTGTGGCATCGACATGGAAGCAGCCTCAGTGTACTCAGGAGTGTTCACACAGATCTTTAAAGAGGAGAGAGGACTGAACGAAGACAAGGTGTTCTGCTTCGTCCATCTGAGCGTTCAGGAGTTTCTGGCTGCAGTCTACATGTTCCACTGTTACACCAACAGGAAGGAGAAGGTTCTGGAGGACTTCCTGGAAAAAGACTGGAGAGACAAGATCAGAAACTTTCTGGTTATGTTCCTGAACAAAGACACTCTGGATGTGTTCCTCAACAGAGTCATGGAGAAATTCCTCATAAGTAAAAATGGTCACCTGGACCTGTTTGTTCGCTTCCTTCATGGCCTCTGTCTGGAGTCCAACCAGAGACTCTTAGGAGGTCTGCTGGGTCAGACAGAGAACAGTCCAGAAATGATCCAGAGAGTCATCAACAACCTGAAGAAGATGAACAGTGGTGGAATGTCTCCAGACAGAAGCATCAACATGTTCCACTGTCTGATGGAGATGAAGGATCTTTCAGTCCATCAGGAGATCCAAGAGTTCCTGCAGTCAGAGAACAGATCAGAGAAGGAACTCTCTGAGATCCACTGCTCAGCTCTGGCCTACATGCTGCAGATGTCAGAGGAGGTTCTGGATGAGTTGGACCTGAACAAGTACAGAACATCAAAGGAGGGACGACTGAGACTGATTCCAGCTGTGAGGAACTGCAGAAAGTTTGGGTGAGTCCAGATGTGATGACCATGATCAGTCAGTAGATCAGTGGTTCAGTTCTTCAGATGTTCTCACTAGAACATTCTCATTATTCTTCATGTTCTACTTGTTTATTTTAAACATCGCATGTCAGATGAAGAATCTCCAAAAGAACTTTGAGGACAGAAGTTGACCCAGTCGTCTGTCATCACATCAGAATATGTCCTGATGTTGATCTTTACTGATGTTCAGGTGTGATGTTGTCCAGGGATCAGTTTCATTGTGTAGCGTTTGACAGCAGACTGTAGATGTTGAGTGATGGAGGTGAAGCTGACAGCAGCAGGTCCACAGCAGAGACATCATCATCTTTGTACTGGAGCTGTTGACTGAGCTGAACTCAGTCACAACATCCTGAGTCTCAGTAAAACCAGTGGACAGAACATGTTCTTCTGATCCAGATGTTCTCCTGAGAACTTTGTGGAGTCAGACGTGGGATCAGATCACACTGACAGACTGTGGACAGTGTGGAAGCCTGAATGTAACTCCATCTCCTGTCCTCCATGTGCAGATGAAAGCACAGATTCAAAGTGTTGAGGTGTGAGAGAGGCTGATGAGAATTCAGCTTCATGTCCAACAGTCAGAGAAGATCAGCTGAACCACTGATGTGAAGAACTAAATGTCAACCAGGACCAGTCCAAATGTTTTTGTATCAAATGCATGAAGGAAATATAAAATGTCTTCTTTATAATAACATGTTTTATCATTTATGTTTCATGACAGACTTTCTAACTGTTGGCTCTCAGAGACTCACTGTGAAGTCGTGGCCTCAGCTCTGAAGTCCAACCCCTCCCATCTGACAGAACTGGACCTGAGCTACAACGAGATTGAAGATTCAGGAGTGAAGCATCTTTGTGATGGACTGCAGAGTCCAAACTGTAAACTGGAGACTCTCAGGTCAGTTCACTCACTGTTTTTGATATATTCAGTTCAAATCCTGGTTTGTGGTTCCTACATTTTGTGTCTTTTCCTGAAAACGGTCTAAAGATGTTTGAGATTGTTGAAGTGTGAATGAATCCCCTGATCAGCTGACTGCAGTGTTCCAAGATGGAGGACAGAATCCACAGTCCTGCTGTGTGTCTGAATGTAAAGCTGATGTTAAAGTGATGTGAGGCTTCAGCAGTCTGACTTCCACACATCCAGTCAGGATGTTTGTGTTTCCACAGTGTTTGTGCTGAGCTGCAGTGGAGCCTCAGGAACTCAGAGAGGGAGTTTAGTTGTCAACAGTCTGGAACTTGATGAGTGTCAGAAGCTGAAGCTGGATGTTAGAGTGAGCTGAGCTCATGAAGGGATTCCTGACAGTGGAGTTGTGTTAGGAAAAGAACACTGGACAGTCAGTGAGGACAGCAGGAATCAGAATCCCTCTGTAATGTACAGATGACATGTGACTGTAAAGCAAATAACCTTAAACTTAACTGTAGCACTTTCAGTCAAAATCTCACAATAGATTTGGCAGCAAATGTAAAACCAATTAAAATACATCTCTTCACTTGAGTACTTCTAATAATCTTGATAACCAGCAATTACTTACACAGTCTTGACTTCCTTTAACTATAAGGTGAATTTAAAATGTCCGGTTGCTGCTTACTTGCATTTGTTCGAGTCATAAACGCTATTGAGGCTTTGAATCAGTTCACAAGTGCTTGTGCTACGTCCAAAACACGAACTTGAGTGCTTGCTTAACCTTTACTTGCCAACTTGCTCCGTTACTTGTTCAATGCGTTACGTCCAACCTCGTGTCGCGGAGCTTCTCTTAGCATCCAGACGTCACCTCTTGGTCGCAGCGTCGGTCCCGGAGCTTCGGTCCCATCGGCCTCGTCGTCTTCACCGGGGCAGTGCAGTGTTGTACTCAGACACAACGCCAAGACAAGAGTTCCCTTTTTACACATGTTTTAATGTGTTTAAACACCAAACACCGTAGAAGTAACAGAAAACAAACAGAAATATAACACAAATAATGAGCCGCAGTACCAACACAGTACACATCCACAGTCCAATAAAGTAAACGTACCACTTTGGCCTGCTTGTGGCGAAGGCTGGGGGGTTCCTTCTTCTTATTTCGTCTTATCTGGTTCACAAACTTATCTGAATGGCCTCAGTGATGCCTCTTTGTCGACTCCGACTCACCAGTTTCCTGTTTGTACAAACCAGACAGGAAACAGAAGTTGTCCCACAAAATAGGTCAACTCAAAAAGTATCAGAAATAATATGCAGTGCTGATCTTAATCACAACAAAATACTTTAGCTAATATACAAACCCAAATAATATTTACAGTGTAGTACACAATATAAAATACATATAAAAACAGACATATATACTAACAGTGCAAACATACTCAGTGGCATCTATTGGATTTTAAGAAGATCACACAGCTATACCAACAACATTTACATGTCTGAAGACACACTGGAACATTTGAATGAGACAAAGCTACGAAGTTGATGAACACAGAAGAAGAAGGTGATGAAATAAATGACAGAAGGAAGAGATGTGATGTTGATCCTGTAATGAGAGAGTGGACTGAGGTCAGCAGCATGTTGTCATTAATATGAATGAGAGCTCTTCTTCTCTGGTTCTGTTGGACTGTTAGAAGCTGCTTCCTGTTGGCTTCAGCTGTTTGGAGTTTCCATTTTATAAACTTGTACATTGTGAAGCTTCTTCATCTCTGAACACATGATGAAACTCTGAATGGTTTCAAGAAGAAACTTTGTCTCCTAAACTCACAACTTTTACTCTTTATTCAGATTGACGTTCTGCAGGTTGTCAGAGATCAGCTGTGATTCTCTGGTCTCAGCTCTGAAGTCCAACCCCTCCCATCTGGAACATCTGGACCTGAGTGGAAACAACCTGAAGGATTCAGCAGTGAAACATCTACAGGATCTTGTGGAGAGTCCAGACTGCAGCCTGAAGACTCTGAGGTCAGTAGAAGGTTCCAGTCAGTCAGTTTTCTACTCAACATTCAGTATCAGAGCAAAGATCCAGTGTCTCCTGTAAACCTGCAGCTTCTCAGTGAAGCTGTGAAGCAGAATGGAGACAGACTCCAGGACTGGACAGGAACACAGAGACAGCAGTCAGCCAATCAGAGGAGCCACAAGCTGGTTGTCATCATGTGTTTGAGTGGATGTGAAGCCCACTGTTGTTGTTGTGTTGATGTGTTGAGGACATGAAGCTGATTCCAGCTGACAGCCTTCCAGATGTGCAGAGACAGTGGTCCTCCTCCATCACAGTGTCCATCAGATCTGATCTGACTGGTTGTTGTCTCATGTCAACAGTGATCAGCTGATCAGGTTGATGTTTGTCACAGCTCTGAGATCAGTGAGACTGAAGCCTGCAGACCTCTGGCTCTTATTTCACAGCAGCATCATCACATTTAGGAACCATGAGGTGTTTATACAGAGCAGAAGCTCTGCTCAGGTCCAGCAGCCACATCTGGATGTGTGTCCTTGTGTGTGCTTTGATCCAGATGTGCTGACTGACAGCCTCCATGTTGGTTTGTCAGCTGATGTTTGAGGAGCAGATGAGATGTTGATGGACTCACAGAGACTGTTGGTTTAGATGGAGCAGCAGTAAATCCATGAGGAAGAGTTTGTGCAGTGATGAAGCTTGATGACTGTCAGCAGCTTGTTTCCATGTGGACTGCAGTGACATGTGCAGAGAAACACACCTGATGCTGACAGTGTGTGCAGGTGTGTGAGCTTGGAGCTCAGTGTGTTCACTCCAACACGTTAGCATGAAGCTGCTGCTGTGAACAGAACTGAAGTCCTGCTGCTCTTTATACTGATGATCAGCTGATCAAACTCATTGATCTCCTCTGATCTTTCTTCTCTCTGCAGATGGAAGTGATGATCAGGACGGTGTTTGTTGGAGAGGATGAAGTGTGTCCTGATGATCCAGCTGGTGTGTAGAGGCTCTGACTGGACCATGCTACTGGGAGGTGGACTGGTGATGAAGAAATAGCCCACATATTGTTACTACTGTCACATGTCACCCTTTCATTCCCTTTCCCATGGTCATCCACAATTACCATCTGGCCTACCTACTGTTATATCACACCTTTGTTATTTGCAAGTGTTGACCAGACTCTTTGATCCAATTACCCTTTTGTTCTGTTGTCTTCCCCTCGATTACTGATTAGCAACTAAACGCAAATTAACCACTGTCTACATTAGTATGTACTTACAACCCCTTCCCAACCTTTTTTGACCCATCCTCTGAGATGTTCCTTTTGTCTTACCCCCTGTATTTGCATACAGCCCCTTCCTACCCTTTGGTCCATGCTCTGACATTCCTATAAAATGTGTGCCCTGAAAATGCTCTGGGTCGATTTACCTTTGCAGACCCATACTCTGTGTCGGTAAATCCACCGTATTACCGGTGTTGAGGATATTCTGTTACTTTAGTTACTTTCTATCTCAATAATCATTTTCTTTCTTATTTCCTAATTACATTATACTGACTATATTAATCACAAATATAAAATCATCATTTCAATTCATATTAATCATAATTAGCTTTATCATAATCATGCGTGTGTCCTTTACATGAACTATAACTAGCTCATCATAATCATGCTTGCCGAGCTTGCAACAATGGATGGTTTAGACGTGCACAGACAAGGTGTGAAGAGTATATTTGACATGACCATACTTGGACTTAACAACAGGCGCTAAGACAGGATCTGCAGAAGGCCTTCTGAAACCATATTAGGCCTTAAACTTAAACAGCATACCGTGAAGGCAGTATATGGTTGTCACGTCTGATAAACATACATACGTTCTAGAGGTTGAAAACCATTAAGGCAGGAAGTTACTCTTAAAGCTGTCATAACAGAATTCCAGGAAGAAGACGGCTCTGGACTGATGAAGAAC
Organism: Dascyllus trimaculatus; assembly: GCA_024666655.1. Taxonomy (NCBI): domain Eukaryota; kingdom Metazoa; phylum Chordata; class Actinopteri; family Pomacentridae; genus Dascyllus; species Dascyllus trimaculatus. The sequence continues at coordinate 3,066,490 of CM045468.1, read as the reverse complement.
TCCTGGCTGATTGGAGGGTTCAAGTCTAAACCGTGAACCCTCCTAACTATAGACCAATCAGATAGAAGCACATTTCCATATGAGAAAACTATGTATAGTGGTAAAGTCAGGGTTTCTTTGTCTCTTCTTGTGATGAGCTTGATGCAGATGTTGAGCTGGATCAAGTGAGAACCTGTATGCAAACATTCTGATCATCCAATGCTACTAAATATTCTTAAATGAATATATTGTCTTGGGTCTTCATTGCCTTGTGGTGACACCTCAGTAGCAATTAAAAAACACGCCTTAACATCCTCGTGTTCAGAAGCTTCCAGGTCTCTGATATTCTCTGGTTTCTCTTTAAATGCCTTTAAATAAAGTCTATCTGCACACTTATTATGGCTGATTGTTGTCAGGACTTTATCTTAACTTGTGTTTCCAGTTTAGTGGAGCTTGTCCATGTAAAAATGATCATCCTCAGAGTCACTCAAGCTGTTGGACAGATGTGATGTCATGGAGTAAGAAGTTCAATATTTTCCTCTGACAGGTGGAGAAGTAAAAACATAAAGCGGCTTCAAATGGAAACAGTCCAGTAAAGTCCAAGTACCTTGAACTTCTCCTGAAATCCAGGAGTTGTTTAGTAAATTGGATGAAGTGGTCCTTTAATGTTTGTGTTGCAGTTGAAGCAGGTGACCAGCAGGTGTCATTGCAGGATTAACCTCAACTTCAGTCTGTCCACAGTGACGTCATGGATGGGAATAAACACAGATCACAGCCAGAAATAGCAAAATGTTCATTTGTGTTTGCATATATAAGCTGGTTCGTCACACAGGAACAACGTCGGGGCAGAAGACGACTGATTACAGAGTTTAACAGGTGTTCAGATGAAAATGAGGGAGAGAAACTGAAACATGATGCATTAATGTTCATTAGTTTAATGTAGAAGCTGGTTCAGGTCATTTAACAGCAACACAGTTTATGGTCATTCACACTTTGAATGGTGTTTCACATGAGACGGAACAGACAGACACATGTTTATATGGATATTTATATTGATTAGTGTTTTATTGATCTCAAAAATAAGAAAAGCCTGAGTGTGCTGTTGGCCGAGCATCTGCTGCACGTCATCGCCTGTTTCTCTCTCATCACTACCAGCATTATATGGACTAGTAAGTTTCATGACAAAGGTTCTGCTTCTATTTCTGACTGTGATGCTGCCACTCTAATCCTCAGCATGGACTTTGTTCCAGATGGCTCACCAGTTCATGGACCCACATAGTTTTGTGTATTTTGTGTAGCTGAGTTGCTTCAGTGTGTAGAAAAAGTGTATCATTCTATATTATGGATATATTTTTGCAAAAGGCTGCATCTGCTTGCTCATGTATTGCCTCAGCTCTCCAAGGAGGAGTGACGTCTCCGTCTATGGAAGACGGATGTAATGGTATATTTGGCTGAATGAACTCATGGTTGTATGAGATGCTGACTCTGGTGTGACCTGGACCCTCAGATGCTGGATGTGGGCCTTCTGTTGATCTGTACTGACACAATAAACTACTGGACTCTTTTCTTTGGCCTGACTGTGTGATCGTTGCAGTGAGTGTTTCCATGACTTGGTGCAAAAGATCATGCAGTGAACAGACTCAGAGAGGAGCAGCAGCGTCCTCTGCAGGTTGGAGAGAGAACAGGCTGACAGCACCTGGGAACAGAACAGACTGGAGGACAGCAGAACACAAAACAACTGAGCTTCCACATTCAAATGATGAGTGAATTAAAGTCCACAGCAGAGAAAATTTCTATTGGTCAGCTGACATGTAGAGTGTAGATTGACTCTGTGGCTGTAGCTCCTGTAAAACAGCTTCTCAGGACATTTAGTGTTTAAATGGAGTCATCAGTTCTGAGTTTGCTTCTTCTTGATTCTTCCTTCTGGATATTTTAGTCAAAGGTTCTTATTGATAGAATTAAATGACGTTGGGAGCTGAAGCTTTGGAGGGGTTCTGGAAAATGTTCCAAGAGTTCCGGTTTACTGGAACTCATTAAAAAGAACTGATCGATCAGGGAGTCGTCCGTTTCCTGCTTCGTTGCCCTGACAACAGTGACGTCACGGTCCTTCCTGTGCTCCAGTTTAGTTTCACTTTTACCGTCGTCGTGCTGCAGCTTCGTTTCTCTGTCTGAAGGTGAGTAAAAGACTTTTTAAAGTGTTTTTTGCTGTTGGTTTAGTTCCAGCAGCAGAAGTGCGGCTCCACAGCTCCGTGTTCACTCCTTCATGGAACTAAAAAATTGTCCGTTAGCGGCTAAAATGTGTGAATGTGTCTGAAAGTTGAAGAGAAACGTCTGTAAACTGATGTAGTTCAGATGTGTTCAGTTGTACAGCTCAGTTATCTTTAACCTGCCAAAGTGTGAGAAACAAACTGTGTTTTAAGTGGTGATTAAAGACTGCAGACTGCCACATTGAGCTAATGGCAGCTGCTGCTAAAACAACTGTTAGCTAGTTAGCTTAGCTCTGTGAGGAAGCCAGAGCGTGAGCCCAGCTCTGTGTTGGTGGGAATTAATTAATTAATGATTGGGAGAACATTAATGAAACTTCAGGAGACGATAAAAGCATGTGGACATGGTGTGTGTGTGTGTGTGTGTTTATGTCCAGTTTATCCAGTGGGACATTGTAGATCTTTTTCTGACCTACTATCTATGTAGAATGTTAGTGTTGGTGTTGGATCACAGTCCTGCTCCCTGTTCCTGCATCTGTCCTTCTACATGTTTACCAGCTGTCTTTCCTTCAGTCTCAGTGGTCTGGCCTTTGTTCCTGATTCTTATCTACATGACCTGATAACAGTCTGGTATCTTTTACAGCTCTGTTGCTCTGTCAGTCGTTCCCTGACCCACCCAGGGAACCTTTACTTTACACCATCAGATCCTTATTGAGAATATTATTCACAGCTCCAAACAGCCACATGGTCATTTAATCAGTGTTATGTTTGTATTGGTTTCATCTCTCTGACAGAATCTAAGATAATATTCTGATCAGTGACCAGACTGATGGTTTCAGGTAGAACGTGTCAGGAGCTGCTGAGGTAACATGGTAAACGTTTGATTATTGGACCAGCTGCCAGGACAGGTTCTGACAGGCTACAGCAAATTTTAAATGGAGAAACTGATTCCTGATTGCTTCTTTGAATCAGTATTTCATTTTCACAGTATAAATGTACATATTCCAAATAAATAAACATTCACAGGTCAGGAGATTTATTAGTTTTTAGTTATTTATCAGGGAGTCAAAGCAAGAAGGTGCTGCAGGTTAATGATTAGTGACATTAAAGTCCAATAAAGTATTCTTTGACCTTTTTAAGGTGCTGCAGGTTCATGATTAATGACATTAAAGTCCAGTAAAGGTACTCTTTGGTCTGTTTGAGGTGTTTCAGAGTGAGGCAGCCTGCAGACTCAGAGGACCGGTGACGGGGAAGCAGCCGAGGATTTTCTATGGTTCTGCACAAACCCGGTCCAGACAGCAGAGATCTGTACTGGTGGGAAGAAGCTGAGTAAGTAGGACTTTGATTCATTGCAGTCTCTTGAGGTTCCTCCTTCATCACCAACAAACACAAACATGAGGCTCAGTGACTTTAAACAAAGTCAGCACATGGAGAGAATTGTTCTTTCAGAGGACACAGACGTCACATCAGACTGAGGACTGGACGTTTCATCTGATCCTGTTTTGTCCTGTTCACCAAACCTCTGACTGAAATGTTCTGTTTAGTAAGACTCAGTTTTTATGTGGAATTGACCCAGAAAGTTGATGACCACCATGGTGGTACCTGCTAACTCTGACTGAGGTTTTAGTTTCTGTCAGGCCGACCTACATAAAGAAAGCCCGGCTCTGTTGAACTTGCCTGGTAGTCCAGCCCTCTGGTGTGGTGTTTGTTCTGACACATGTTGGTGGATCAGTGAGAGCATGTCTTCATTCGTGAAGAGCTTGTTGTGAAGAGTCTCCCTGGAGCAGTGAACCAAGGAGCAGCTTCTAAAGTTACAGAGCCTGATGAGATAGAAAGTGGTGACAGGAAGCCTGAAGTGAGTGTAAAGGTGAGTTTGAAGCTGGGCCTGATTGAGGCTGGTGTGCTTTGTCAGCAGCCTGTTAGTCTCCCAGGAGTCAGTGTGAGACTCAGCACGGTAGTTGACCTTGTGACCAGCAGAGGGAGTTATTGCAGTTGTAGTTAAAGCAGCAGTTGGAGCTGCAGCGACTTGGGCTTGAACGAGAGGAAAAACTAGAAACCATGAAACAGAGAAGTGAAGAGGAGAATCCTGAGTTACAGCAGCACCATTTGGAGCTTTACTTTGTGAAGGACTAAATGTCCTGGTCCAAAATGTGCCTTGAAAATATTCTACATTAATATTATTTTCCACTTTCACTAAGTTAGATTTTTAAACCAAAATCAGTCCTGATCAGATCTAACAAATATTCATTCACTTCTCAAATTTTAACTTTTTAAATCATAGTTTATTTGCATGATGCTGATGTTTAGAAAATAACATAACAAATGAAGTATGTTCTATATAATATATGTTAAGGGTGTTTTTACAGTGTGGTATTATTAGCACTCTTCCTGTATGGTATTAGAGCTTTAACAGTCTGGTATTAGTACATTTACAGTCTAATAGTGGTCCTTTAAATGTGGTATTAGTGGGTTCTCAGTGTGGTGATATTAGCACCTTTACAGTGAGCTGTTAGTACGTTTGTACAAAACAGAGAAGTGAAGCAAAGCTGGAGGTGCAGCAGTCCCAGCAGGAGCTGTTGAAAGTGGGACAACTGTGTGAGGGTTTACAGCTGAGGATGGTCAAGTCGTAGCAGTCGGACAGGAATTTCCAGTTTCAGCTTTGAGTGTAGCTGAAAGCAAAGTGGAGGAAACTGTAAGGTTTGTTGATTTTGTTGCTCCCCTGTATTTGGTTCAGCCTGGTATCAATAAAGCCTTGCACACTGATGAACAGTTGGCTTGATTAGCAGAGCAGTTTAGCATTGATGTAAAGATCAACAGTGTCTTGATATATAAAATCTTTGAACAGAAAACATGTAAATGTTGTCACCAGTCTTTTCCTGGAAGTTGTCTGATGTTGCTCCTTTAAACCGACCACAGACTAAACGCTTCATTTATGGAACATCTGCGTCTGGACAGACTCTACAGTTTACTGATGTTCCCTGAACGCCTCACATGCAGACTATGGTAGATGCTGCTGGGTTCCCTCAGACAGGTGTATGACCAAACATTACTTAGAGAAATACTGCTGTAAGGTGTTCTAATGTCAGATGAACCCAAACTGACACCAAGTCATTTCATCTACATCATCTGTTTTCTATGAGTGGAGAAGATTTTAAATATCAATACCATGGCTTCATACCTGGAACCTGACACGTCACAGTCAACTTAAAACAGTGTCCTCATTTGGACCGGGGCAGGAGACCCAAACAATCACTAAGTAGGTGTTGAAAAGGATGTCTCACTGCTGGGATGGGGCACAACGGTGCAGCTTTAACCACCTGACTTGTAAGCTGGCATGTTGCTGGTCTGTAGTACTGGTGTGCAGTGTGTTTGGATGACATGGTGGTTTATTCATATCCTTGATAGGTGGATGTCAGCTGGGTGTGTGTTCTGTTCAATAGGCTGGTCTGGGCACAGTAACTATCAACTTGATAAAACGTGAGTTTGCCAAGGCCACTGGAACATACCTTGGGAAGGTTTTGGGCCAAGGCCAAGTCCACCCAGTGCAGGACAAGATCTCAGCTGTGCAGCAGTTTCTCCAACCAGAAACCAAAAAGGAGCTGAATGGCAGGTTTTGTACAAACTTTGCATGGTTAGTTTCCCTGCTGACAGACCTGTTAAAGAGAGTGTTGAGTTTATCTGGACTCCACCATGTCAGGAGGCATTTCAAGGTGTCAGAGCTCTGTTGTTTTCAGCTCCAGTGTTATTGGCAGCACGCCTTGACCCACCATTCAAACTCAGATAGATGCCAGTTAAGTGGATGCTGGGGTGTTTTAGTTGTTGTTGGTTTGTTTTCAGGAGAATGTCCTGAGTGAGGATCGTCCTGTGAGTTTCTTTTCAAAGAAGGTTAATAAACATGAACTAAACTACTGACTCACTGAAAAGGAGACGATGGTGCTGGTGTGGGTTTTGCAGCACTTCAGTGTTTCCAGTGATTCTGAAGTGTTGCCCCTGGTGGTTTTTACTGTCCATAATGACATAGTCACTGTAAAACCCAAACCACAGACTCATGCATTGGACTGAATTTCTCCAACCGTACAATTAAGACGTTCACCATAGCCAAACAATTCAACGCGTTAGACAGAACAGGTATCAAGGCACTGACTGGAAACTGTTCAACAGTCCAGCGGAGAGGCTTAGTCAGAATGCCACTTAAGATAGCCAGGGAGAGTGGGTGCAGCTGGGGATATCCAAACACTGTGCGCTTTATCAGCTGATTGCAGATTTCCTACACCTGCCTGCCAGTGCTCACGCCCTCCTGGAGAGGGAGAGAGGAAGGGGAAAAAGAGCTGCCACTACCTGGCGCTGGAGGTAGAGGGCGTGACAATTGAACTATGTCCAGCACACCAACAGTGATGTCAACACTTTATAATCCGTTTCCTGTCAGACACATCTAAGTAGCTTATTACTGAGTTCCAGTTATTTTCTATCTCTTAGTGGATCATTATGCAAGCAAAACCTGTTTTATAAACATCTTAAGTGTTCTTAAACTAAATAAGTAAATATGAATAATGATAATTAAAAAAGAATAATGACAAAAGATACAATAGTTGACTAATATGTTGATCTCATGTGAAATCATAACCTAACATTTGAGATTTACTTGTTTAAAAATACAGTTATCTTGTTTCCTGTAACAGATATTGCAGTCTGATGCTGTCGTGATCACAGGTGGACAAACGGATCGAATATATCTGTGGAAACAATAATGTTGTGTTTTGTCGTTCTCAGCTGCCCAGCCAAAGATGGAGGAGGAGTGGTCAACCAATCCAGATGTTAGTGAACCCTATTGAATGTCTCATGTTGATTTCACTGATAATGTTGCCATCAGTAGAAACGGAAATGGAAGAAAGTTGTTCAGTTCACTCCGATGTTTGATGTTAAACAAGAAGAAATGAAACTGTTTCCTCATGAAAGTATGGAATGATTATGTTGAGACACCAGGTCCATTTTTGTTTCATTTCTTTGCTTTAAATTTGTTTTTCAGATTTACCCTGTGGACAGAAAGACCATCAAGTCCCGTGTGGCTCTGCTGATCACTAATATTCAGTTTGCTAATGCGCAATTAAAGAGAAATGGTGCTGAGAGAGACGAGGAGAACATGGAGAAACTGCTCTCAGATTTAGGATATGAGGTGGTGAAACACAGAGACCTCACTGCAAAGGTATTTTATAAAAAGGGAAATTTAAGAGAGCCTCTTGTTTGCTTGACTTACTGATCCAGTCCTGATGCATCAACTGTTGTGTTCTCACAGGAGATCAACGAGGCCCTGATCGAGTTCTCTAGACATCCAAAACTCAAAGACACAGACAGCGTGTTGGTGGTTATCATGTCTCATGGGAAAGAGGGAGCAGTATTTGGTGTCAACTCTGAAGATGAGACGTCAGATGTGTTTGACATTGACAACATTTACAAACACTTGGGTTCAGAGGAATGTCCAGCGCTGCTGAACAAACCCAAGATCATCATCATCCAGGCCTGCAGAGGAGGTGATTCTCAGCTCTTCTTACAGAAACTCAACTTCAGTTAACTGAAGAGTCGACTAATGTCTTCTTATCTTAAAGAATGTTGCCTATGTTTCAGGTCAGGGAGGAGATGTGCTTGTTCGTGATAATGCAGACCAATCTATGGAATGGGACTCTGTGCTACATCCAGGTGCTGAAGGCAACATGGAAGAAGACAGTTTGCGACGTGTGCACAGAGAAAAAGACTTCATTTCTCTGCTCTCCTCCACCCCTGGTCAGTGTTAAGGTTAAGATGAACATCAGTAATCTGCAGTGATAAGAGCCAGAAATAGTTGCCTCATGTAGTAAAAATGAAACCTATTTTCTGTCTCTGAATGTTTTTCCTGCAGGTACTGTGTCATATAGACACACACGTGATGGGAGTTTCCTCATCCAGTACATTGTCGAGGTTTTCAACACCTTCGCACATCAGGATCACATCGAGGAGCTTTTCAGAAGAGTAAGTTTCTCTTGCACAAACTCTCTTCTGGGTTTATGCTTGTGTGCAAATGTAAAGCTGTATCACTACAGAGCGAGCAATTCCTGTTTTATCAGTGTGAGTTTTGCTTCATTCTATGCTCTGTTTGTTTCAACCTCACAGGTCATGCGACGCTGTGAGGATTTCACAGCTGGAGACAGAAGACAGATGCCGACCAAAGACAGATGCTCTCTAACAAAGCTCTTCTACTTCTTTCCAGGTACTAAGACAGGACTGGGTTTGCAAGCAAAATGAAAACATTAAACCTGATCATACCAAGAGGGCTACCCTGTAAAACAAAACATTTTAAAAACAACTTTTAACTGTAGTTTTTTGGACAATGTACCATTATTTTACAGATTTCCCCGTATTGTTAAATCAGACGACGTCTTGTTAATGCACAGAAAGAAGCATTAATATACGTGTCAACTGGAAACAAAACAACAACCCAAAACTGGAAATAATATCCACGTCCAAAATCTGTATTTCTACCAACAGAAATTTCTTCTTTCATAATGTGTAACTGCTTTATTGTATTGTACCTGCAGACCCCAGATCTAAAGTTTCCATCCCATCATCCTTGTGCTTTATTCTGCCACTTAGACTTTTCATGAATGTGTGAATCAGTTTGTCCAATTTGACTTGAGAACTTAGTTTACCGTTTCTATTTTGATCAGTGCTTTTAAAAAACAGCAATGTAATGTCATCCTGGGGGACTCCAGACAAAAGGACCCAATTCCACTTCATGCAGTTTAAATAGATGGCGCTATTTATTGAGTTCATGTTTGCCACGAGTCTAAATTTAAACATTGGCAAGGAGGGAAAAGGTGCTCTGTTAGAAGACGGACACAGATTTCATCATATGCTGTCAACAGCCCTGAATATTTCTCCTCTTAAAATAAGGTGATGATTAAAGTCAGACAATACATAATTTCATGATAGAGTAAGAATAAGATGAAATGTTCTTGTTCTACTGTACAAGATAAGAGTGACATGGCACAGTGTGAGTGAGGGGAAAAGCAAAAATAGGAAACTTTTTGAGGATTAGAAAGATTCAAGGAGGTTTTCTCAGTTCCTCAGATCTTTACCATCATTTTACACATCTGTACACATGACAACGTAAAAACGATTGACGTGTTTGAGTGGACTAGTTGGTAAAGGTGTGTACATGTGAGTCAGAGACAGAGATGGTGACAGACAGTGGAATGGAATTAGAGATCTGCACTACATTATACTTTCTGTATCTGTAAATGTACAAACACACACATAGACACTCACATTCCTCAAGACACACATAGACAAAATTACCTCCACAGAGCCACTAACTTTCCAGAATGTGTTTTCATTCGTCTGTTTTTTAACAGCGTCTTCTCATTTGTGTAATTTCTTGTTTTCTGATTCAGAGATTCTGTCTGGGTGTCGAGACAAACTCAAGTCCAACCTGAAGACGAGGTTCCAGTGTGTGTTTGAGGGCATCGCTAAAGCAGGACAGAAAACCTTTCTGAATGACATCTACACAGAGCTGTACGTCACAGAGGGAGGGACTGCAGAGGTCAATAATGAACATGAGGTCACACAGATTGAAGCAGCTTCCAGGAAAACAAACAGAGCAGAAAGAGCCATCAAACCAGAAGACATCTTTAAAGACCCATCTGGAAGAAACAAACCAATCAGAACAGTGATGACAAAGGGAGTGGCTGGCATCGGGAAGACAGTGTTAACACAGAAGTTCACTCTGGACTGGGCTGAAGGTAAAACCAACCAGGACATCCAGCTCATGTTTCCATTCACTTTCAGAGAGCTGAATTTGGTGAAAGAGAGAAAGTTCAGCTTGGTGGAACTTGTTCATCACTTCTTCAGAGAAACCAAAGAAGCAGGAATGTGCGGGTTTGAAGACTTCCAGGTTGTGTTGATCTTTGACGGTCTGGATGAGTGTCGCCTTCCTCTGGACTTCCACAACAATGAGATCCTGAGTGATGTTACAGAGTCCACCTCAGTGGATGTGCTGCTGACAAACCTGATCAGGGGGAAGCTGCTTCCCTCTGCTGGCCTCTGGATAACCACACGACCTGCAGCAGCCAATCAGATCCCTGATGACTGTGTGGACATGGTGACGGAGGTCAGAGGGTTCACCGACCCACAGAAGAAGGAGTACTTCAGGAAGAGATCCAGAGATGAGCAGCAGGCCAGCAGGATCATCTCCCACGTGAAGACATCACGAAGCCTCCACATCATGTGCCACATCCCAGTGTTCTGCTGGATCACTGCTACAGTTGTGGAGAAGCTGCTGGGAAGCAGAGAGGGAGGAGAGCTGCCCAGCACCCTGACTGAGATGTACGTCCACTACCTGGTGGTTCAGGCCAAAGTCAAGAAGGTCAAGTATGATGGAGGAGCTGAGAAAGATCCACACTGGAGTCCAGACACCAGGAGGATGATTGAGTCTCTGGGAAAACTGGCTTTTGAGCAGCTGCAGAAAGGAAAGCTGATCTTCTATGAGTCCGACCTGACAGAGTGTGGCATGGACATGGAAGCAGCCTCAGTGTACTCAGGAGTGTTCACACAGATCTTTAAAGAGGAGAGAGGACTGAACGAAGACAAGGTGTTCTGCTTCGTCCATCTGAGCGTTCAGGAGTTTCTGGCTGCAGTCTACATGTTCCACTGTTACAGCAACAGGAAGGAGAAGGTTCTGGAGGACTTCCTGGGAGGAGACTGGAAAGACAAGAACAGAGACACTCTGGATGTGTTCCTGAACAGAGTCATGAAGAAATCCCTCAGCAGTAAAAATGGTCACCTGGACCTGTTTGTTCGCTTCCTTCATGGCCTCTGTCTGGAGTCCAACCAGAGACTCTTAGGAAGTCTGCTGGGTCGGACAGAGAACAGTCCAGAAATGATCCAGAGAGTCATCAACAACCTGAAGAAGATGAACACTGATGGATTGTCTCCAGACAGAAGCATCAACATGTTCCACTGTCTGATGGAGATGAAGGATCTCTCAGTTCATAAGGAGATCCAAGAGTTCCTGCAGTCAGAGAACAGATCAGAGAAGGAACTCTCTGAGATCCAGTGCTCAGCTCTGTCCTACATGCTGCAGATGTCAGAGGAGGTTCTGGATGAGTTGGACCTGAACAAGTACAACGCATCACTGGAGGGACAACTGAGACTATTTCCAGCTGTGAGGAACTGCAGAAAGTTTGGGTGAGTCCAGATGTGATGACCATGATCAGTCAGTAGATCAGTGGTTCAGTTCTTCAGATGTTCTCACTAGAACATTCTCATTATTCTTCATGTTCCACTTGTTTATTTCAAACATCACATGTCAGCTGAGTTTAGTCTCAGATGTTCTTGAGCTGCTTCAAACGCTGTGAACATGCAGATTATTTAGTTGGTTGTGTTTAAAGCAGTTAAATGGATCAACACAGTTTTTCTGTTTCATTCTAATAATTGTTTGTCTGACAGTTTTTTCTTGTGGTTCTTCTTTTGGCTGATGGAGGAAACATGCAGATCTGCTGAAACACATGAAGAACTGTCGATGTTCTTGTCCAGGTTTTATCACAGCATCACTTGATCACAACATGTTGGAGGTTCAGACAGTTTTCAGTGAACACACTCAAAGTTGACAAAGAGGGAAGTGGTGTTCCATAGTCCAGACTTTGTCTTTACTTATGTTCAGTTTGTCACAGAAAGAAACTCAGGTTATCAGAGCAGAATGGTAGAAGTCAGACTGTTTCCAGAGATCTGATCCACTCAAAGGTCAGAGTTGTGTTTTTAATGCTACAAACCCTGAGAACACCTTTGTGATGACGTTATGTTGGAAATAATTCAACCTCAGTGGTTTGTTGTTTGTGTTTGTGCTGAACAAGTTTGTCAGAATCTCCAGAAGAACGTTGAGGACAGAAGTTGACCCAGTCGTCTGTCATCACATCAGAATATGTCCTGATGTTGATCTTTACTGATGTCCAGGTGTGATGTTGTCCAGGGATCAGTTTCATTGTGTAGCGTTTGACAGCAGACTGTAGATGTTGAGTGATGGAGGTGAAGCTGACAGCAGCAGGTCCACAGCAGAGACATCATCATCTTTGTACTGGAGCTGTTGACTGAGCTGAACTCAGTCACAACATCCTGAGTCTCAGTAAAACTAGTGGACAGAACATGTTCTTCTGGTCCAGATGTTCTCCTGAGAACTTTGTGGAGTCAGACGTGGGATCAGATCACACTGACAGACTGTGGACAGTGTGGAAGCCTGAATGTAACTCCATCTCCTGTCCTCCATGTGCAGATGAAAGCACAGATTCAAAGTGTTGAGGTGTGAGAGAAGCTGATGAGAATTCAGCTTCATGTCCAACAGTCAGAGAAGATCAGCTGAACCACTGATGTGAAGAACTAAATGTCAAACAGGACCAGTCCAAATGTTTTTGAATCAAATGCATGAAGGAAATATAAAGTGTCTTCTTCATAATAACATGTTTTATCCTTTATGTGTCATTACAGACTTTCTGACTGGGGACTATCAGAGGTTCACTGTGAAGTCGTGGCCTCAGCTCTGAAGTCCAACCCCTCCCATCTGACAGAACTGATCGTGAGTGAAAGCGGCCTGGAGGATTCAGGAGTGAAGCATCTTTCTGATGGACTGCAGAGTCCAAACTGTAAACTGGAGACTCTCATGTGAGTTCACTCACTGTTTTTGATATATTCAGTTCAAATCCTGGTTTGTGGTTCCTACATTTTGTGTCTTTTCCTGAAAACAGTCTGAAGATGTTTGAGATTGTTGAAGTGTAAATGAATCCCCTGATCAGCTGACTGCAGTGTTCCAAGATGGAGGACAGAATCCACAGTCCTGCTGTGTGTCTGAATGTAAAGCTGATGTTAAAGTGATGTGAGGCTTCAGCAGTCTGACTTCCACACATCCAGTCAGGATGTTTGTGTTTCCACAGTGTTTGTGCTGAGCTGCAGTGGAGCCTCAGGAACTCAGAGAGGGAGTTTAGTTGTCAACAGTCTGGAACTTGATGAGTGTCAGAAGCTGAAGCTGGATGTTAGAGTGAGCTGAGCTCATGAAGGGATTCCTTACAGTGAAGTTGTTAGGAAGAGAACAGTTGACAGTCAGTGAGGACAGCAGGAATCAGAATCCCTCTGTAATGTACAGATGACATGTGACTGTTGTTGGAAGACACACTGGAACATTTGAATGAGACAAAGCTACGAAGCTGATGAACACAGAAGAAGAAGGTGATGGAATAATTGATCCTGTAATGAGAGAGTGGACTGAGGTCAGTAGTATGTTGTCATTCATATGAATGAGAGCTCTTCTTCTCTGGTTCTGTTGGACTGTTAGAAGCTGCTTCCTGTTGGCTTCAGCTGTTTGGAGTTTCCATTTTATAAACTTGTACATTCTGAAGCTTCTTCATCTCTGAACACATGATGAAACTCTGGATGGTTTGAAGAAGGAACTTTGTCTCCTAAACTCACATCTTTTATTCTTTATTCAGAATTGAGATGTGCATGTTGTCAGAGATCAGCTGTGGTTCTCTGGTCTCAGCTCTGAAGTTCAACCCCTCCCATCTGAAACATCTGGACCTGAGCTCCAACGACCTGAAGGATTCAGGAGTGAAACATCTGTGTGGTTTTCTGGAGAGTCCAGACTGCAGCCTGAAGACTCTGAGGTCAGACATCATGTTTTATTTGTGTGCTGAGATGAATGTGTTGTAAAGTTGTGGTGACACTAAACTGCAGCCATCAGGCTGATCTTCTACTGATCCACACTGAGGATCTTCATGGTAATGTCTGTTTTCTTCTTCTCTGTTTAGTCCTTTGACTGTGACAGAGAAATATTGAGCTGCACATTTCAAAGCTCAGTTTAACAAGAAAAACCCTCAGAGAATAATTGACTGTGAAACTCTGACACACGTAATCTTCAGCTCATATGTTAAAATTTATAGTGATGATTTTAGGTTGGATATATCGATATCTGTATTATTTATTATTTTATTATTTTATTTATTTGACCAGGGACAGTGTACAGTATACATTAACCTCAGAAAGGAGAGATGCATTGTACCAGGGTATAGCACGAGTGCTTGTTTCCACCTGTAGTCCCTGGGCAAGCTGATGCTAACACACTTAAATTAAAAAACAAAACATTACATTAATTAATAAATATCCCCCCAAACAGCATAAAATTCATTCATCCATAAACACTCCTTAGCAAATACACTCTCCCATGCACACAGTTATTTTACATTGTGAGAGCAGCTTTGATTTAAAAGAAGCCATTGCTTGGCCTTAAGTGAAAAAGTGTGATAATTTTGTGAGTGATCAGTTCTGTTGGTAACATATTCCACTGTACTTATTGATACTACTCTCTAATTCTCTGATTTAGTACAGAAAATAAATAATAATAAAGACATGACAAGAAAAGCTTTGAAAAATTCTGTCTTGATTGAAGCAGCATAAGTTTGTACAGATGGAGCCGCTGGTGGAGCTGCAGAGTTTCAGAGCTGAAGTCACTCCGTCTTTATTGGAGCAGCAGCATGTTGTCATTAATATGAATGAGAGCTCTTCTTCTCTGGTTCTGTTGGACTGTTAGAAGCTGCTTCCTGTTGGCTTCAGCTGTTTGGAGTTTCCATTTTATAAACTTGTACATTGTGAAGCTTCTTCATCTCTGAACACATGATGAAACTCTGGATGGTTTCAATCAAGAATTTTGTCTCCTAAACTCGCATCTTTTATTCTTTATTCAGATTGAGGTACTGCAGTTTGTCAAAGATCAGCTGTGATTATCTGAACTCAGCTCTGAAGTCCAACCCCTCCCATCTGGAACATCTGGACCTGAGTAAGAACGACCTGCAGGATTCAGGAGTGAAACATCTGTGTGGTTTTCTGGAGAGTCCAGACTGCAGCCTGCAGTCTCTGGGGTCA
Source organism: Dascyllus trimaculatus (assembly GCA_024666655.1). NCBI lineage: Eukaryota > Metazoa > Chordata > Actinopteri > Pomacentridae > Dascyllus > Dascyllus trimaculatus. The sequence continues at coordinate 3,051,374 of CM045468.1, read as the reverse complement.
GTTCACTGACTGTCTGTTACTGTTGTAGATCTGATATGTTTAATGACATGTGAAGCTCATCTATGTTCAAACAGAACTTCCATCCTTGAAGCTGTAAATCTGCTGTGGTTCATATTTTCTGTTTTCTTTAGTGTGTTGTGACAAGAGACGAGTGTTTTATCAGAAAGTGTAGAAAATGTTCAGTGTTGGTTGTTAAAGTAAATGAATGTTTGTAATTAGTGCTGAAGAGTCGCATCTGGATCCAGAAGATCCTCTGAACTCAGATCAGTTTGAAGATGATGCAGCATGTTATTAATGTGTGGACATGAATAGGTGGATGAATGTTGAGCTGACATGATGATGATCCACAATAAGAGAAGGACAAAGTGACTCTGCTGGTTGTAGAGAAAAGCTGATTGATGAGGACAAAGTAATGTTCAGCTGGACATTCAGAACCTGAGCACATCTGTCAAAACAATAATAATAAATTTTATTTATTTAGCACTTTTCCAGCAATAGCGCACAATGTGCTTCACAATCAGATAAAATACATGTATAAAAAAGCAATAAAATAAAATTAAAAAATGGAGGAGTGTTAAATAGAATAAAACATCAAAATAGGAAGATTAAAAAGAGACTTAAATGAAAATCCACCTACACAATAAAAAAAATTCAACCATAAAATCAGCAAAAGCAAGCCTAAAAAAAATCTTTAAATGGATTTGTTATCCCTTTAATTAATTCATTTATCTCCTTTAACAGTTTTAGTCAACAATCTTGCAGCTGAATTTTGTACTACTTGCAGTTTGTCCAAAGATTTCTGATTCAGACAGGTAAATAAAGAGTTGCAGTATTCCAATCTTGATTAAATAAAGGCATGAATATTTTTTTCAATATCTTTAAATGACAGAATGGACATAATTTTAGCTATGTTACGGAGTTGTTAGTAGCATGACTGTACAAGCTTCTTATCGTGGAGCTAAAATCTGAGTTCAGTATCAAATATCACGCCGAAATTTCGGGAAGAGGGCCTCATATTAGAAGCAAGAGGTCCGAGAGATGATTATGATCAAATACTAACTTTAGACCATGTATCAAGACCTCGTTTTTTTTTTTTAGTTTAACTGTAAAAAAAATTATTAACCAGCCAATTCTGAACATCAGCTAAACAGTTGTGCAACACCAACACATTGCTGAAATCAGTGAATTTTACTGAAATATACAACTGTGTGTCATCAGCATAGCAGTAAAAAGCTATTTTATGCTGACAAATAATATCTGATAATAATCTGATGGATCATCAATGATTTGATCGACATCTATTATTATCTATTATTTTCAGATTGAAGGACTGCAGTTTGTCAGAGATCAGCTGTGATTATCTGAACTCAGCTCTGAAGTCCAACCCCTCCCATCTGCAATATCTGGACCTGACCGGGAACAACCTGAAGGATTCAGCAGTGAAACATCTGAATGATCTTGTGAAGAGTCCAGACTGCAGCCTGAAGACTCTGGAGTAAGTAGAAGGTTCCAGTCAGTCAGTTTTCTACTAAACATTCAGTATCAGAGCAAAGATCCAGTGTCTCCTGTAAACTTGCAGCTTCTCAGTGAAGCTGTGAAGCAGAATGGAGACAGACTCCAGGACTGGACAGGAACACAGAGACTGCAGTGACATGTGCAGAGAAACACACCTGATGCTGACAGTGTGTGCAGGTGTGTGAGCTTGGAGCTCAGTGTGTTCACTCCAACACGTTAGCATGAAGCTGCTGCTGTGAACAGAACTGAAGTCCTGCTGCTCTTTATACTGATGATCAGCTGATCAAACTCATTGATCTCCTCTGCTCTTTATTCTTCTCTCTGCAGACTGAAGTCATGGTGGTGATGATCAGGACGCTGTTTGTTGGAGAGGATGAAGTGTGTCCTGATGATCCAGCTGGTGTGTAGAGACTCTGACTGGACCATGTTACTGGGAGGTGGACTGGGAACCAGTGTAAAGTGTGTTGTTGTCTCTGTGTAGTTTAGTGTTGCAGCTCCAAACTGTGGATGATGGAGAAGTTCAGTTAATGTAGACATGATCCGTTGGAGGCTGATGTCGGGTTCAGAGGGCAGCCTGCATGTCAGAGTGTCAGGAAGTTTCAGGATGTTTGTGTCAGAGCAGGATTCTCGTTGAGTGGACTTTCTATTTCCAGCTGCAGTCAAAGTTGTTGAGCTTCTCTACCTGCAACACATTGAGCTGATGAGAACAAAGAGTCCTGGAAGCATGTCAGCTGAAGCCTTGGAGCCCACAGAGAGTTGAACGAAGCCCATGTTAGTGGTTTAGATGACGTCATGTTGAGGCGACAAACAGCTCTGGAGATGAATCCAGTTTAGTCCTCGGTGGTCCAGAAGCAGCTCTGATTGGACCAGAACCCGACCGCTGAGCTCCATCATGGCAGCAGCTTTTAAACTGGCTCCTCCACTGTCACTCCACCATATCACACACTACCAACCATCTCAAGCGGTGATTGTAACAAGTTCCTCACATTCATTGTTGATAAGGTAACAGCCATTTGGTTTAGCATGCCTTCTGGGACTTGCCCACCCACCTGTAGCCCCCTTCTATCCCCCACTGTCCTGGGCTCCTTCCAATCCATCAGTCTGCTTGACGTACTGGATTTAGTTAGGAAAGTGAAGATATCCTCTAGCTCTGTGGACTTTCGACCATCATCCCTGTTTTTAGATGTTTTGCCAACTATTGGACCCACTTTGTTAGCCATTGTTAATTCCTCCTTGTCTACAGCTTTTGTCCCTTCCTATTTTCAGCGATCTTCCATTCAGCCGATTTTAAAGAAACCTAACTTAGATCCTGCTCTGCTGAATAGCTATAGGCCTATCTCTAAACTACCACTACTATCTAAAATTTTAGAGAAGGTTGTGGCCACCAACTCACTGCTGCATTGGATAAACAATATTTATGATAAATTTCAGTTAAGATTTAATTCAGTTCAATTTTATTTATATAGCCCATATTTACAACGTAAGTCGTCATATAACAAACAAAGCAACATTTAGGAAACAGCACTGAACTGAGACTGCTCTTCTTAGAGTTTCAAATGATATTTTATTGTCTTCTGATGCAGGTGACTGCTCTGTGTTGGTACTTCTTGACCTCAGTTCTGTGTTTGACACAGTGGACCATCACATACTCATTTAGGGGTTCAGTGATTGTGTTGGAATATCTGGCATAGCATTGGACTGGTTTTCATCCTGTTTGACCGACAGGAGTTTCTCTGTCTCTATTGGAGACTTTGTGTCTGATTCCTCCCCTCTGTCATGTGGTGTCCCACAGGGCTCAGTCCTGGGGCCTCTGTTATTCTCCTTATATTTGTTGCCCTTGGGACAAATAATAAGCCAGTATGATGTTGCATATCATTCATATGCGGATGACATCCAGCTCCACTTTTCATTCAAACCTACTGAGCCCTTCAGGTTATCCAGGCTCCTTGACTGCCTTAATGCTATGAGGGTCTGGGCAGAAAACTCTCTGCAGCTTGATGATGATAAGACTGAGGTTCTGATTGTGGCTCCAGAAAAGGTTGTTGCTGTCTTCATGCAAAATATTGGACATCTTTCCACTGCTGCTCACTCCAACCTGGAATCTTGGGGTCGTACTTGATAAATCCATGTCATTTGACACCCACTTGAAGCACCTGTCCAAATCTTGTTTTTTTCCATTTCAGAAATAGAAGTAAACTGACATCTGTAGTTTCAACTGTTGAGCTTGAGACAATCATACATGCCTTCATCTCATCTCGCTTTGACGACTGCAGTTCACTTTTCACCTCCCTTCGTAGTTCTGCTCTCCATCATCTGCAGGCGATCCAGAACGCTGCTGTCCGACTACTAACTAGATCAAGTAGACGCTGTCATATCACCCCAATATTAAAATCCCTTCCCTGTCACATTTAGGATCCAGTTCAGAAATTTTAACCGTCACCTACAGTGTGTTAAGTGATCAGGCTCCTGCTTTTGTTGCTGAGCTACTCCAACCTCACCAGTCAGCTCGATTTCTCAGGTTAAATATATTAAATTTGTTGTCTGTCCCTTCGACTCACCTCAAGACACAAGCTGGATGGGCTTTTGCAGCCGTAGCACCTAAACATTGGAATGCTCTGCCAGCACCTTTACGGTCTGCTGAGTCTGTGGTGTCTTTTAAAAGCCAGCTGAAGACACTCCTGTTTAGACAAACATTTGGGTCATTTGCATGCTCCAGCCCTGCACTTGTTTTATTCATGTATTTCTTTATTTTTGCTGTATATTGTGCTTTTAACTATGTACTGTGCAGCCTTGCACTTTTAACTTCATAGCTCAAGCTGTCTTTTTCATGTTTTTGTGTTTTCTTGTATTTTTTGTCACTGTTCTAAAGCACTTCGTGACCTTTTGTCTGTGAAAAGTGCCTCATAATTAAGTTTATTTACTTACTCTGTAGCAGCTGCTGTGATGTGAGCAGCTCATCCATGTGGCTCATTCTGCCTCAGTTCAGCGATGCTCCACGTCTGACCAACTCCAACTTGACTGATGGGTTTTTTTAAAGTTGTGAATATTGACTGAGTTGACCATGTGTAAAATCTGTGCTCAAAGGTAACATTAGTTTTTGAGTTCAAAGTTCTTCAAGAAGGTGGGTCATGATGATGTTCTGTTGTTCTCTTGGTGACAGTCTGTGGATGGATGTCTGAAGAGACATAACTGGAGAAGTAATGTAGCTGGAGTCCTGAAATGTAATGTTCTCACTGATATGTACATCTGGTCTTCAGTGGTTCAACCCTGCTTTGATGGAATAATACAAACCAGTTATATGATGGTGCAAAGTTGGTCTAACAATGTTTATCTTTCTGTCCATTCTGATATTCCACCAAACATGAAACCTTCATGTTTCACCATAAGAGGCTGAATTATTTTCCTCTGGTTGGCACCAATAGAACTTTAAACATGTAGAGTTTGGTTCCAATCAGAGGCACTTTATTGGGAAATATATTAAAATGATTTTTTTTTTTTTTTTTTTGCATTTCTGGCCAATATCAGGACAATCACTGAGCTGGTTTGATGAATGAAGCTCCTCCGATTGGGTCCCAGCTGGAAGAGTTCTGTCATATTATTGGTTCGATTTACTGTCATTTAATCAACATGCAGCAAACAGAGGCTGGTTCCTGAACACAGACTCTGATTCTGAGCTGGAAATCCACATTTGATCCTCTCTGACTGACATCTGCCCACTTGGAGCCTCAGGTCCAGGTTTTCAGTCCTTCATGTGTTTCTGGGAATGTTCCACCGTTATCTTTTAGTTTAGCATGACCTCATCTTTGGTCATGATTCAATCCAACCTTTTTAAAATCATAATAATGAAACGTGATCCTGACTCATGTTGTAAATAAAGATAAAGGCCTTTATGCGTTTAAATAAAGTCTATCTGCACACTTATTAGAGGTGATTGTTGTCATGACTTTATTTTAACTTGTGTTTCCAGTAAATACTGACGGGTCAAACACCAAATCCTAACCGTCCATCAGCTGTTGTTCTAGAGATCCATTGTTTTTTTTTTCCCAAGTGTTTTTATTGATTCTTTTCTTTCATTCATTTCAACCAACTTATTCTCAGACACTACAGTCAGTTTTGGCACATGCATGAAAAAACTAAAACGTACCACCACCATCTTGTGGTCACTGTTCAGAACTACAATCATTTCCATTGTATTTTGAATGACTTGACCGAAAGTGCTGCATATGAGGAAGTTGCGTTGGGCCAAAGTGTCTCATTAAACAAACACTCATGCAGCCTTTGCTTCTCTGAATTGGGACACAGCTACAGAGTCCTGCACCCTGGATCTGAATCCTCCTCAGCCTCCTCACATGCAACCTCCATCCAAACCAGGAGGCGCCACCTGGTGGTCAGAGGTGGAACCAAACACAGAGGCAGAATCAGTTCACTTCATCCAAAGAGGTTTTAGTTCAGCTGTAAACAGTCATGTACTGAATTCAACATCTATGGAGGACAAAGATCATTAAAAACACCAGTGAGGCAGGAAGTGAGTTTATTCTGAGCAGCAGGACGACTGTTAGAAGATGAACAAAGACAAGCTGAGTGCAGACGACAGACTGTCTGCATGTTCACAGACAAGTATTGATCTAACAGTCCTTTAATCCCTGTTACATCTGAGCAAACAGAAGATAGATCATAAGTAGAACAACTAAAACAGGATCAGCATCAGCCCAAGACGTTCATATCTGACTGAGATGCAGAGAAACACCAGAAGAATTGATTCACATTGGTGAGAACTTTGCAGTGACTTGACTTCAGTCTTTGTGTCTTCACTTTAATGTTCAAAGGTTGTAGACTGGAAATCTAACATGCTGCTTCTCCCTGATGTCCACGTCTCAGGTTGGAGGGAAACTGTTGAATTAGTTCTCAGTGAGGAGAAATCAGACCAGCTGTTTTTCAAGGAGATGTTCCTGATCTGGTTTTGAAGTGAGCTGATTGAAGTGGTTGGTTGATTGGTTGGTGATGAGGAGGCTGATGGGAATGAAGGAGATGCTCATGACATCATATCTGAACACAGCTCAAGTTGGGAAAGTTCACTGAGTCACAGATTAAACTCTTCTGACTTGTCTGAATGTCTGTTTATTAAAACACTTTATTTTACTGATTCTTTCCTGTTGAATATCCATAGAATGAACACCAGCTCTTAGCAGTGAGCCTTGAGGTGATCTTTTGATGTTCAGTGTGTTCTTTCTGTTGTGTTTTCATGTGTTCATTCATTTATTTATCGTGTGTAATTTATTGATTGTTGATTGTGGTATTGATGCACACTCTGGCTGTGTCTCTCAGCTGGTGTTTTCTGGCCCAACGGTGCCATCTGGTGGATATTAAGGAATCCTACAAGCACCCAGGTGTCATTTGGCCAACTTCTCCTTGTAGTTGTGGCCTGTGGCCGCTAGAGGGCAGAAACAGCTGAAGCTCTGACTGTGGTCCTCCATCAGGCTTGGAGCTGCAGCTCCCAGGGAACAGGAGGGTTTCACTATGAGGAAGTCACATGATCAACTGATCAATAATCTGACCCTCACCAAACTGAATGTCTTCACTATGAAGCAACACATTCAGATTGTTATCATTTTCTGACTTTATCAGACAGTTTACAGGATTTTATTTTGATAAAGTGACCTCTAGTGTCAGACTGTGATGAAAAACTCTTGAAATGAGCCATAACTCAGAGTCATCTCTGAAAATCAACACTGATGTTTGTGGTTGTTTTGTCTTTCTGTTGTCGTTTTGTGTGTCTTTGGTTATTTTCTATCTTTTTCTGTTAATTTTGCATATTTTTGTGGTAATTTTATTCCTTTTTGGGGTCATTTTATGTCTTTATGACCCTGAAAAGACACAAAATGACATTTTTTTGTCTGTGTGGATTCCTTTTGTACCATTATGGAGTAATTTCTTGCATTTTGCTTCTTTGTGAGCTAATATTATGCATGTGTGGGTTAATCATGTCATGACATTTTTTTGTTTCTGGAGTCATTTTGTGCCTTTGTGGGTCAATTTTATTCATTTAATGGTCATTTTATGCTGGTGTGGAGTCTCTTGTGTCTCTTTGTTGTCGGTTTGATTCAAGGTTATTAAAAGAAGGTTACCTTACCGATTAATTGGAAATTAACTGAAATAACAGTTTTTTAAATTCATTTCGAAAGTCATTTCAAGGAGTCTTGAAGAGCTTATTACAGCTCACGACTGTTCAATTCTTGAGAAGTGATGCAGGTGTGATGTATTTGTTTATGGTTTGTATTGATTGTGAAACTATAAAAAGGCTAAGAACAGCCTCACTTCCTGGTTTTAACGCATCAAGCTGCTCATTAATAACAAGAAAACATTACGTAGACGACATTATATCATATTTTAGTTGAACAATAACAACAGATTTCCATGAAGGCCTCCTCAACACACACCAACACACACAGGTCCACCTGATGGTCTCCATATCAGCCTCCTCCTCCTCGTTGGTGTTGATTGAACAGACCAGAACAAAAAACAGGTTTACAGACTGAAGGCGACAGACTGTGGACTGAATAAAGGTCAACGCCAGCAGCAACACATCCGTCAACACATTCATTCATGAGGGAAAAATGTCCATGTTCAGTTATTTTTTCAAAAAAAAAATGAAAAGTGAGATTAAATCTCTCAAACTGCTCAGCTGACATCAGTAAACTATGTTGTTTTATTTCTGAGACAAAACATGGAGACAAGAGCTTTTCCACATCTCAGGATTTGTTTTCTCCTTAGTTTTCATGGTTAAACCAGAGATCAGGAGGCCAATCTGAAAATAATTCATTATTGAATTTTATATCAAGTGTTTTAGTCACGTGAGGGGGCGGGGCTAGTTGATTGACAGTCTGATCTGGGATGATTGACAGGTTGTCTGACGAGGCAGCCTTGATTCACCGTAAACTCTGTTCTCCTCGTTTGGATTAATTCTGATACAACAACTGTTAGTTTGTCGGTATTTATGATTTGATAACTGTAAGTTTATTTATCGGTGAAGCAGCAGAACTCTTTCCACCGACAGTTTTAGTGTCCGTTGGCTTGTTTGAACCGGTTTTTCACGGTAATTCGGACCTTTAATTCGTCCAAGCAGACATTAAAATGACTCTGGTAGTATGTTCGGTAAGTAAATGTTAATTTTCTTATTGGTGCCTCTTTTAATGCACTTTATATGGAACTTTAGTGTTAGATAAAATGTGTGCAGTAAAGCCCAGAAGTTGGTACAGTTTATTTCTGTGTGTGTTGACCAGAGAAGAGAGTTAGCATCCAGTAAATATGACCGTTAATTTGAATTAGCGATGCTAACCAAGCTAGCTGCTCGGTCGTAGCCTGATTAGCAGCTAAATGTAGCATTAAGCTAACGATGTTTGTGCTGTGTTTCATGTTAGCAGCTGAAATGTGGTGTGCTACTGTAATGTGGTCCATCAAGTTAATAGAACTGTTCTTGGAGACACTGGTTCACCTTAACTAACGTTTATAAAACCTAAATGTGATTAAAGCAGTAACGTTAAGGTTCTACGTTGTCCTGAATATCTGCTGAGTCTAACCGTTACCGTGCTGCTGTACAACCGGATGGTTAATGACCGATTCACGTGTTGTTGTACTTCTTACTGCAGTGTAGATTGGAAGAATAAACACCCAGAATACGACCAAAGTAATTACTGACACTACAGTTAAATAGAACATTTAAACTGCAGCACAGATAAGCTGAAGAAAAAAACATCCTCTCCCCTAAATGTAAAGTGACTACAGGCCTTTCCTTCTTTCAGTGCTTGGAAAACTATACACCCATCAGGTATAACATCATGACCACCTCCCTAATACTGTGCTGGTCCCCCTGATGTGGTCCAAAATGCTCTGAACCATTGGACATGGACCAGAGGACCTCTCAGGGTATCCTATGGGGTCTGGAACCAGGACGTTGGCAGTGGATCCTTTGGGTCTTGTGCAGTGGGGCCTCTGTCAGTCCAACTGGTTCCACTGCATCCTGTTGATGCTTGATCAGAATAGGCTGTAGGAAGTCTGGAAGTCAAATCAACATGTTGGACCATTGTCATGTTCCTCATCATGTTCCTGATTGGTTGATGATCTAAGTCTGATCAACACGGATGTTAAAATCCAAGGTTTTACAGCAGAACACCACATAGTACCAATATGATCAATGTTATTCACTTCACCTCATAATGTTGTGGCTGATCGGTGTATATGAAATAGAAAATCTTTCCAGGGTCACTTTAGAATGAATCTCTGCTGTTGATGATGATACTGTGATGTCTCTCTTCATCTCAGGTGTCTCATATTCTCTGTGAGGATCTTCTGAAACGAAGCTAACAGAAGAAAAACTTCATCTGGTGCCGTTCATCTGGTTGTGAAGAAGGAGACTGCATGGACAGCATCCTCAGGTAACCACTTCCTGTTTAGCTTTCACTTACGGAAGCACAGACCAACTCTTTCAGCAGCTTATTGTTCTCTGTTCTTAGTATTCACAGGTTCCGTTTCTTGCTTTTTACTTGATCTCTGCTGTTGTAGCATAAATACAATACAGAGTACATGCTGCTGTCATTTATAGAAGATGTGCAGCATTAAAACATCAACACATGCAGGTCTAGAGCTTTATTAATACCTTTATTGCACATTTAAAAACTACATTATTTAACAATTGTGAACTGGGAAGATGTGTAAATGTAGTGCAGCATCAAGTCGGAGCTGATCTGAGCTGAGGAGAAGGAAACAAGTCGGACTCTTGTGATTTGGGATGTCGCAGGAGAAGCTGAGTGCTGATGAAGCTGCAGCAGAACGTTATCACTCAGTGTGTTTCTGTGCTGAATGTGACCCAGTTCACACTCACAAGGGAGCACCAGCAGGTTTTAGGAAACGCTGCTGAAGCTGGACGAGCAAACAAAGAATAAAAAAGAAGTAAACTGGAGCAAAACAATGACAAAAATGAAGAAGGAGTTGATTACAGACAAAAACAACAACAAGTTACTGCAAAATAATAAACAAACATTTGTCAGTTTACTGTATAAAAACAAAACAAATGTCAAAGAATGAGTTTATTGTACACAAAACAAACAAAACAACAGCATCAAAAAACATAAAACAAACAAAAGGTAATTAACTGCAGGAAAAACAACTAAATGAAGAGTCAGTTCACTGCAAAACAATAAAAAACAGAAAAAGAAGATGGGGGGTCAGACCACTGATGAGAGCTCTGAAGACGTTTCTTTCCAAGGAGATGTTACTAATCTTATTTTGAAGTGAGCTGATTAATGTGGTTGGTTGGTGATGAGGAGGCTGATGTGAATGAAGGAGATGCTCATAGACATCATATCTGAACACAGCTCAAGATGGGAAAGTTACTGAGTCACAGACTGAACTCTTCTGACTCCTCTGACAATACTTTAGGATTTATTAATGTCCTGTCTTTGTGTCCAGACCTCACATGTTGTCCAGTTTGGTGACTGAGAAGACTGTGATGAGGATAAACTCCTGGTTAAAGACAGAACAGTAAAGACAGCAGAAGATCAGACTGAGGTGCTGATGTTGATCCTCATGTTCCTCTGATCTGTCTGCTGGTGAACATGTGACTCTCAGAGAACTTGTAAAATCCCTTTTGGTTCCTTTGATGTTTCCTAGAAGTCAGCAGGGTCGGGCCTGGTTAGTTCCTGGATGGGAGAATCTGGGAACACCAGGTGCTGTCAGCTGTTTATCTGTCCAACCTGCAGAGGACGCTGCTGCTTCTTCACTGGAAACAGGTTTCAACATCAGAGGAGGAATTAGTATTAATGTATGAAGAGAGAATCCAGAAGTGACCAGTGAAAGCAGCAGCTACAACCAGTGGTTTTATACACTGTTGGCTGATTTCATCTATGAGACATCTGATCAATGTAGTGGAGTAAAAGTTGAAGATTTGTCTCTGAGCTGTAGTGAAGTTTAAAATAGCAGGAGACTGAATGACTGAGGCGACTTGTCAAGTAGTAGAAACAGAGTGTAGATTGACTGTGTGACTGTAGCTCCTGTAAAACAGCTTCTCAGGACATTTAGTGTTTAAATGGAGTCATCAGTTCTGAGTTTGCTTCTTCTTGATTCTTCCTTCTGTATATTTTAGTCAAAGGTTCTTATTTCTAGAATTAAATGACGTTGGGAGCTGAAGCTTTGGAGGGGTTCTGGAAAATGTTCCAAGAGATCCGGTTTACTGGAACTCACTAATAATCTTTTCAATCAGGGAGTCGTCCATTTCCTGCTTCGCTGCCCTGACAACAGTGACGTCACGGCCCTTCCTGTTGTCCAGTTTTGTTTAACATTTACCATCGCCGTGTCGCAGCTTGGTTTCTCTGTCTGAAGGTGAGTAAAAGACTGTTTAAAGTGTTTTCTGCTGTTAATTTAGTTCCAGCAGCTCCGTGTTCACTCCTTCATGGAACTAAAAATTTGTCCGTTAGCGGCTAAAATGTGTGAATGTGTCTGAAAGTTGAGGAGAAACGTCTGACATTCAGCTCAGCTTTAACTGGACTCAGCAGCTCTGTGTTCGCTCCTTCAAGGAACACAGAAAATGTCTTTCATCTGGAGCTTTGAGAGACTCTGATCGACTTGTTTCTCTATTTTCTGAGATTTTACAAACCAACGGATGAATGGATTTATTCAGAAAATAATCAACAGATTAATCAGCAATGAAAATAATGAATGAAATCAAGTCACTTTGATGCATCATCAACATTCAGTCACAGTCACTTTTTGTCAAGTGGAAAATGGAATTAAATAAGTTCAACTGGTCCTCACAAGCTATTTCAACTGGTAAAAATAAACTCATGCAGAGACATGAGGGCAGTTGCTTTTGTGGATTAAAAAGTCAAATCATTGTCCTGGAAAACATGACCACAGCTCAGTAAAAGCAACATTTACCAGATGTGTTCTGGTAAGAGTGGGTTACAGTCTGCTGCCGAGCCAGCAGCCGTGGTGGCTGAGTAACATCTTAGACGCAACAACTAACTGACATTGTACATTTGAACAATATCAACAGTTAGTTTAACAGCTCATCATCGGAGCAATGGTCGGTTGTTTCGACGGTTAATGGTGAATATTCATAAATGTCATCACAAAACCCATCCTCACAGAAGCAGAAACACTAAATGACAATCAGAGCCTGACCTCTGACCTCTCAGTACTTTTCAGTCACTTTCTTAAAGAAGTATTGATGGTAGTGTCACCATTAGAGGTAACATGAAGAACAAAGTTTAGCAAGTAAAAGTACATTCAAAGAACAAAGTGAAGGACCCTGACAGGGATCTCAGGCTGCTTTCTGCCTCGTAACAAGCCAACATCTTCATCATGCAGTGCAGCAGTGTAGCTGGCCGATACTGCTTCTCCTCCGCCTCATGTTTCTGCAGTCATGTGTTGTTGGTCAGTCAGCTCCATCTAGTGGACAGACAATAAAACTCCATCATGTCACACGGGATATCTGCCACAGGTTCTTCTTGTTCTAACATCCCTCTATTGTTTTTTAGACTCTGAAGTTGGTAAGGCATGACGACATCCTCACATCGAATGCACAAAGGACCTGACGAGGGAAACTGAGCAGCTTCTCTTCTTCAAATGTGCCTTCACATGAAAGTGGAAGCTGTTAGTCGACTAGAAGTGAGTTTAGCAGGAAAGAATCCTCCCAAAGAAATCTGTAAGTGTCTGAACGGGATCACTCTGCTCATACTATGTTAAATCACTGACTGTGTGCAGTAAATGCTTTTGAAGCTGATTCTGTGTTTAAAAATACAACCTAGAAAATTTGAGAAGATCAGAAAAGGACACTGCTAGAATCCTGCTGACCTGTTGTGTATTAGAAAGGATGAAGCAGTTTCAGCTGCTAATGAAGCTTCAGAACTGCTGCTTCAATCATGCTGAGTGGTGATGAAGCGGAAAATAAACTGCAGTTGTTTTTACAGCACTGATTTATTTTTTCATCCCTCTTGGATCTTCACAGAGTAGAAATGCTGACACCTCCAGAAGTCCTACTGCGGACTTTACAGGATTTGGGAGCAGAGGAGTTTAAAGAATTCAAGTGGTTCTTGTGGCAGAAGGGGGCACTAGAAGACTTCCCAGCAGTCGCAAAGTGTGAACTGGAGAATGCAGACAGGATGGACACAGTGGATCAGATGTTTAAGACCTACTGTATCAGCACCATTAAAGTCACCGTAATGGTGTTGAAGAAGATATCCAGGAATGATCTGGTGCAGAATATTCCAGAAACCATGAAAGAACCTGCAGGTAAGTCAAGAAAAGAGGAAAAATAGGATACAGTAGAGAGATCTAGGACAATGTATTGACATTAGACTGATTAGTAAACATGACACTTTGGCAGGACCATCCACAGAACAAAGGAAATCCACAGTAGCAGAACAAACAGTTAATACATAGTGTTCTTGTGAAAACGCCACAGATTGGACTAACCAATGCCCACGGACAGAGCAGTTTAAAGATTTGAGGTGGAGTTGGATTACACAAAAATTTTTCCATCTTTTGTTTGCTTTTCACAATCTTTTAATTTTTTGTAATTCATTTATTCTTTCAGAGATTCTGTCTGGGTGTCGAGACAAACTCAAGCATAGCCTAAAGACGAGGTTCCAGTGTGTGTTTGAGGGCATCGCTAAAGCAGGACAGCCGACCCTCCTGAATGACATCTACACAGAGCTGTACATCACAGAGGGAAGGACTGCAGAGGTCAATGATGAACATGAGGTCACACAGATTGAAGCAGCTTCCAGGAAACCAAACAGAGCAGAAAGAGCCATCAAACCAGAAGACATCTTTAAAAACCCATCTGGAAGAGACAAACCAATCAGAACAGTGATGACAAAGGGAGTGGCTGGCATCGGGAAGACAGTGTTAACACAGAAGTTCACTCTGGACTGGGCTGAAGGTAAAACCAACCAGGACATCCAGCTCATGTTTCCATTCACTTTCAGAGAGCTGAATTTGGTGAAAGAGAGAAAGTTCAGCTTGGTGGAACTTGTTCATCACTTCTTCAGAGAAACCAAAGAAGCAGGAATGTGCAGGTTTGAAGACTTCCAGGTTGTGTTGATCTTTGATGGTCTGGATGAGTGTCGCCTTCCTATGAACTTCCACAACAATGAGATCCTGACTGATGTTACAGAGTCCACCTCAGTGGATGTGCTGCTGACAAACCTGATCAGGGGGAAGCTGCTTCCCTCTGCTGGCCTCTGGATAACCACACGACCTGCAGCAGCCAGTCAGATCCCTGATGACTGTGTGGACATGGTGACGGAGGTCAGAGGGTTCACCGACCCACAGAAGGAGGAGTACTTCAGGAAGAGATCCAGAGATGAGCAGCAGGCCAGCAGCATCATCTCCCATGTGAAGACATCACGAAGCCTCCACATCATGTGCCACATCCCAGTGTTCTGCTGGATCACTGCTACAGTTGTGGGGAAGCTGCTGGGAAGCAGAGAGGGAGGAGAGCTGCCCAGCACCCTGACTGAGATGTACGTCCACTACCTGGTGGTTCAGGCCAAAGTCAAGAAGGTCAAGTATGATGGAGGAGCTGAGAAAGATCCACACTGGAGTCCAGACACCAGGAGGATGATTGAGTCTCTGGGAAAACTGGCTTTTGAGCAGCTGCAGAAAGGAAAGCTGATCTTCTATGAGTCCGACCTGACAGAGTGTGGCATCGACATGAGAGCAGCCTCAGTGTACTCAGGAGTGTTCACAGAGATCTTTAAAGAGGAGAGAGGACTGAACGAAGACAAGGTGTTCTGCTTCGTCCATCTGAGCGTTCAGGAGTTTCTGGCTGCAGTCTACATGTTCCACTGTTACACCAACAGGAAGGAGAAGGTTCTGGAGGACTTCCTGGAAAAAGACTGGAGAGACAAGATCAGAAACTTTCTGGTTATGTTCCTGAACAAAGACACTCTGGATGTGTTCCTCAACAGAGTCATGGAGAAATTCCTCATAAGTAAAAATGGTCAGCTGGACCTGTTTGTTCGCTTCCTTCATGGCCTCTGTCTGGAGTCCAACCAGAGACTCTTAGGAGGTCTGCTGGGTCAGACAGAGAACAGTCCAGAAATGATCCAGAGAGTCATCGACAACCTGAAGAAGATGAACAGTGGTGGAATGTCTCCAGACAGAAGCATCAACATGTTCCACTGTCTGATGGAGATGAAGGATCTCTCAGTTCATAAGGAGATCCAAGAGTTCCTGCAGTCAGAGAACAGATCAGAGAAGGAACTCTCTGTGATCCACTGCTCAGCTCTGGCCTACATGCTGCAGATGTCAGAGGAGGTTCTGGATGAGTTGGACCTGAACAAGTACAACACATCAAAGGAGGGACGACTGAGACTGATTCCAGCTGTGAGGAACTGCAGAAAGTTTGGGTGAGTCCAGATGTGATGACCATGATCAGTCAGTAGATCAGTGGTTCAGTTCTTCAGATGTTCTCACTAGAACATTCTCATTATTCTTCATGTTCTACTTGTTTATTTTAAACATCACATGTCAGATGAAGAATCTCCAAAAGAACGTTGAGGACAGAAGTTGACCCAGTCGTCTGTCATCACATCAGAATATGTCCTGATGTTGATATTTACTGATGTTCAGGTGTGATGTTGTCCAGGGATCAGTTTCATTGTGTAGCGTTTGACAGCAGACTGTAGATGTTGAGTGATGGAGGTGAAGCTGACAGCAGCAGGTCCACAGCAGAGACATCATCATCTTTGTACTGGAGCTGTTGACTGAGCTGAACTCAGTCACAACATCCTGAGTCTCAGTAAAACCAGTGGACAGAACATGTTCTTCTGGTCCAGATGTTCTCCTGAGAACTTTGTGGAGTCAGACGTGGGATCAGATCACACTGACAGACTGTGGACAGTGTGGAAGCCTGAATGTAACTCCATCTCCTGTCCTCCATGTGCAGATGAAAGCACAGATTCAAAGTGTTGAGGTGTGAGAGAGGCTGATGAGAATTCAGCTTCATGTCCAACAGTCAGAGAAGATCAGCTGAACCACTGATGTGAAGAACTAAATGTCAACCAGGACCAGTCCAAATGTTTTTGTATCAAATGCATGAAGGAAATATAAAATCTCTTCTTCATAATAACATGTTTTATCATTTATGTGTCATTACAGACTTTGTGAATGTGTACTCTCAGAGAGCCACTGTGAAGTCGTTGCCTCAGCTCTGAAGTCCAACCCCTCCCATCTGACAGAACTGGACCTGAGCTATAACAACCTGAAGTATTCAGTGAAGCATCTTTGTGATGGACTGCAGAGTCCAAACTGTAAACTGGAGACTCTCAGGTCAGTTCACTCACTGTTTTTAATATATTCAATTCAAATCCTGGTTTGTGGTTCCTACATTTTGTGTCTTTTCCTGAAAACAGTCTGAAGATGTTTGAGATTGTTGAAGTGTGAATAAATCCCATGATCAGCTGACTGCAGTGTTCCAAGATGGAGGACAGAATCCACAGTCCTGCTGTGTGTCTGAATGTAAAGCTGATGTTAAAGTGATGTGAGGCTTCAGCAGTCTGACTTCCACACATCCAGTCAGGATGTTTGTGTTTCCACAGTGTTTGTGCTGAGCTGCAGTGGAGCCTCAGGAACTCAGAGAGGGAGTTTAGTTGTCAACAGTCTGGAACTTGATGAGTGTCAGAAGCTGAAGCTGGATGTTAGAGTGAGCTGAGCTCATGAAGGGATTCCTGACAGTGGAGTTGTTAGGAAGAGAACAGTTGACAGTCAGTGAGGACAGCAGGAATCAGAATCCCTCTGTAATGTACAGATGACATGTGACTGTTGTTGGAAGACACACTGGAACATCTGAATGAGACAAAGCTACGAAGCTGATGAACACAGAAGAAGAAGGTGATGGAATAAATGACAGAAGGAAGAGATGTGATGTTGATCCTGTAATGAGAGAGTGGACTGAGATCAGCAGCATGTTGTCATTAATATGAATGAGAGCTCTTCTTCTCTGGTTCTGTTGGACTGTTAGAAGCTGCTTCCTGTTGGCTTCAGCTGTTTGGAGTTTCCATTTTATAAACTTGTACATTGTGAAGCTTCTTCATCTCTGAACACATGATGAAACTCTGAATGGTTTAAAGAAGGAACTTTGTCTCCTAAACTTGCATCTTTTATTCTTTATTCAGATTGAGGTGCTGCATGTTGTCAGAGATCAGCTGTGATTCTTTGGCCTCAGCTCTGAAGTCCAACCCCTCCCATCTGGAACATCTGGACCTGAGCTGGAACAACGACCTGCAGGATTCAGGAGTGAAACATCTGTGTGGTTTTCTGGAGAGTCCAGACTGCAGCCTGCAGTCTCTGGGGTCAGTTCACTGACTGTCTGTTACTGTTGTAGATCTGATATGTTTAATGACAAGTGAAGCTCATCTATGTTCAAACAGAACTTCCATCCTTGAAGCTGTAAATCTGCTGTGGTTCATATTTTCTGTTTTTTTAGTGTGTTGTGACAAGAGACGAGTGTTTGTATCAGAAAGTGTAGAAAATGTTCAGTGTTGGTTGTTAAAGTAAATGAATGTTTGTAATTAGTGCTGAAGAGTCACATCTGGATCCAGAAGATCTTCTGAACTCAGATCAGTTTGAAGAGACAAGGTTTAGTGAGTGAAGTAGAAATATTTCTTTGGTTTTGGTCACTTTTATTTCACTGATCCTGTTGATGATGCATCATGTTATTGATGTGTGGACATGAATAGGTGGATGAATGTTGAGCTGACATGTGGATGATCCACAATAAGAGAAGGACAAAGTGACTCTGCTGGTTGTAGAGAAAAGTTGATTGATGAGGACAAAGTAATGTTAAGCTGCACATTCACAACATGAACACATCTGATGGATCATCAATGACTTGATCTACATCTTTTATTCTTTATTCAGATTGAAGCACTGCAGGTTGTCAGAGATCAGCTGTGATTCTCTGGCCTCAGCTCTGAAGTCCAACCCCTCCCATCTGGAAGATCTGGACCTGAGCTGTAACTACCTGAAGGATTCAGGAGTGAAACATCTGTGTGGTTTTCTGGAGAGTCCAGACTGCAGCCTGAAGACTCTGAGGTCAGACATCATGTTTTATTTGTGTGCTGAGATGAATGTGATGTAAAGTTGTGGTGACACTAAACTGCAGCCATCAGGCTGATCTTCTACTGATCCACACTGAGGATCTTCATGGTAACATCTGTTTTCTTCTTCTCTGTTTAGTCCTTTGACTGTGGCAGAGAAATGTTGAGCTGACATGAGCCTGAACACATCTGATGGATCATCAATGATCTGATCTACATCTTTTATTCTTTATTCAGATTGAGGGACTGCAGGTTGTCAGAGATCAGCTGTGATTATCTGGCCTCAGCTCTGAAGTCCAACCCCTCCCATCTGGAACATCTGGACCTGAGTGAGAACTACCTGAAGGGTTCAGCAGTGAAACATCTGGAGGGGCTTGTGGAGAGTCCAGACTGCAGCCTGAAGACTCTGAGGTCAGTAGAAGGTTCCAGTCAGTCAGTTTTCTACTCAACATTCAGTATCAGAGCAAAGATCCAGTGTCTCCTGTAAACCTGCAGCTTCTCAGTGAAGCTGTGAAGCAGAATGGAGACAGACTCCAGGACTGGACAGGAACACAGAGACAGCAGTCAGCCAATCAGAGGAGCCACAAGCTGGTTGTCATCATGTGTTTGAGTGGATGTGAAGCCCACTGTTGTTGTTGTGTTGATGTGTTGAGGACATGAAGCTGATTCCAGCTGACAGCCTTCCAGATGTGCAGAGACAGTGGTCCTCCTCCATCACAGTGTCCATCAGATCTGATCTGACTGGTTGTTGTCTCATGTCAACAGTGATCAGCTGATCAGGTTGATGTTTGTCACAGTTCTGAGATGAGTGAGACTGAAGCCTGCAGACCTCTGGCTCTTATTTCACAGCAGCTTCATCACATTTAGGAACCATGAGGTGTTTATACAGAACAGAAGCTCTGCTCAGGTCCAGCAGCCACATCTGGATGTGTGTCCTTGTGTGTGCTTTGATCCAGATGTGTTGACTGACAGCCTCCATGTTGGTTTGTCAGCTGATGTTTGAGGAGCAGATGAGATGTTGATGGACACACAGAGACTGTTGGTTTAGATGGAGCAGCAGTAAATCCATGAGGAAGAGTTTGTGCAGTGATGAAGCTTGATGACTGTCAGCAGCTTGTTTCCATGTGGACTGCAGTGACATGTGCAGAGAAACACACCTGATGCTGACAGTGTGTGCAGGTGTGTGAGCTTGGAGCTCAGTGTGTTCACTCCAACACGTTACCATGAAGCTGCTGCTGTGAACAGAACTGAAGTCCTGCTGCTCTTTATACTGATGATCAGCTGATCAAACTCATTGATCTCCTCTGATCTTTCTTCTCTCTGCAGGTGGGAGTCATTCTGGTGATCAGGACGCTGTTTGCTGGAGAGGATGAAGTGTGTCCTGATGATCAAGCTGGTGTGTACAGACTCTGACTGGTCCATGTTACTGGGAGGTGGACTGGGAACCAGTGTAAAGTGTGTTGTTGTCTCTGTGTAGTTTAGTGTTGCAGCTCCACACTGTGGATGATGGAGAAGTTCAGTTCATGTAGACATGATCCGTTGGAGGCTGATGTCAGGTTCAGAGGGCAGCCTGCATGTCAGAGTGTCAGGAAGTTTCAGGATGTTTGTGTCAGAGCAGGATTCTAGTTGAGTGGACTTTCTATTTCCAGCTGCAGTCAAAGTTGTTGAGCTTCTCTACCTGCAACACATTGAGCTGATGAGAACAAAGAGTCCTGGAAGCATGTCAGCTGAAGCCTTGGAGCCCACAGAGAGTTGAATGAAGCCCATGTTAGTGGTTTAGATGACGTCATGTTGAGGCGACAAACAGCTCTGGAGATGAAGCAGCTTGTTGAGCTCAGAGTTCAGATTTAATGTGAACATCTTTGGATCTTTGTGAGCTCCACTAAATGTTGGTGCTGGTTTCTCTCTTCTTCACCTTCAGTCTGTTCCTCGTGTTCAGAAGCTTCCAGGTCTCTGATATTCTCTGGTTTCTGAGCTGCTTTCTTTAAATCCCACCAAAGATCTGAACTGGGATTAAATCCAGGACTGAGACGCTCCTCCAGGACTTTCCAGGAAGGATTCCTGAAGCAGGCTTTGGTGGACGTTTGCTTGGGATGCTGGTCCTGCTGAAAGTCCAGTGAGCTTCAGTTTCCACTCTGAGGCGTCACATTGTTCCTGTAGCTGTCCTGGTGTTGGAGAGAATCCATGATGCTGCTCACACGGTCCAGTTCAGCAGCTGCTGCAGCATCAGAGCCAACAACAGGACTGTTGATGCTGATCTTCTGGTCCTTCTGCCTCCACACGTTCTGCCCAAACAGTCCACTTTAGTCTCTTCAGTCCATCAGACTCCCAGAACTCTGCTTTGTTTCACACATGAACATGTTGTTGTTCAGTGTTCTCTTCTTCAGCTGCTGCCTTCATCAGGTCCTGCAGCTCTTCACCACTAAAACAGGTTTTCTATCAGCTGCCGTCAAACATCTGCTTCCTCTGGAGACGTTCTGTTTGATTTAGTGACTCAGCTCATCCACATGAGGTTTCTCCTGGTCCATTCTTCAGATGAGCCACAACATCTCCAAGTCTTCATCAACACCCAGTCTCCTGGTGAACTCCAAGTGTTTTCTGTCCTCACACTGAGTAAATAACCAAACACCAAAGTCAGACTCCAAGTCAGGCAGAGTCGGGTCCAGTCTTAGATTTACTGTCATTTAATCAACATGCAGCAAACAGAGGCTGGTTCCTGAACACAGACTCTGATTCTGAGCTGGAAATCCTCATTTGATCCTCTCTGACTGACGTCTGCCCACTTGGAGCCTCAGGTCCAGGTTTTCAGTCCTTCATGTGTTTCTGGGAATGTTCCACCGTTATCTTTTAGTTTAGCAGGACCTCATCTTTGGTCATGATTCAATCCAACCTTTTTAAAATCAGAAATATGAAACATGATCCTGACTCATGTTGTAAATAAAAATAAAGGCCTTTATGTGTTTAAATAACGTCTATCTGCACTTATTAGAGGTGATCATGTTGCTGTTCTGTAATTTTACTGACTTTACTTACATGTAGTTACCGCCTGTGGCCACTAGAGGGCAGGAACGCCCCCTGCTCTGAGGTTGGAGCCACTAATCCTGATCATCAGTAGTGTGATGGAGAGACATGAGTTTAAAGCAGCTGTGATTTTTACCTCATTAGACTGTCTTTGTTTTTCCATCATGAATAAGACGACACTTTATCTGGAGGCAAAGAGCAGCCAGCAGTGTTTTCTACAACTTCACATGATGTGTTTGTGGAGCTCTTCTTCATGTTTGGTTCCATGTAATGATCATCCTGACGCTTCCACATCTCAACATGCTTTTATTGTGACAGGACAGAGAGACTCTAACTGTCCATGCTGTTAACAGACCAGACGGACATGTTTCTACTTTGGTCTTCACTGTTTATTGTGGTTTGCATGTTTCAGTGGAGGCTCAGTAAAATGACTGATAACAGCTCAGAGTCATGAAGCAACAACAGTTGATCCAGGAGAAAAGTGTTTGGTCCGTTCATAGAACTGGAAGAAATGAGCATCAGACTGTAAACATATGGAGGATTTTTAGCTCCGTTAGAAATGAAGTCCTACAAGAGATGATGTTTGTTCATGTGCTGCTTCTCTTCTTTATATGTGACGATGCTGGGATGTTTTTCATGGAGCATCTGGGAGACTTTGACACAGTTGTTCAGTGCATTCAGTCTGTTTCAGTGTCTTCTTCATAGAATCCAGACTGACGGACTGAGATCAGGACTCTGGGGGTCCAGATCATCTGCTGCAGGATTCCTGCTTCTTCCTGTGGATGAAGGAAGTTCTTGATGACTCTGCTGGATGTTTGGGCTCCTTGTTCTGCTGCACAATCAATCTGCTTGTCCTGTGTGATGGATAAGAGCTGTGTGTTAGCAGGAGAGACTGTTAGCACGCTGTTGTGTTTCTTCTGGTTCTGATGGTCGTCACAGGTGAGCTCCACTTATTAAAGGTGACCATCCAGCAGGACCGACGGAGGACCGTGGCATCCTTTGCATCCTTTCAGATCCCTGGTGAGTGGTTTGAGAGCAGGCCTTTATATCTTATTTCTGATGTCCATATTGATGGTTGTTCCTATTTTCTGACTGCAAAGACATGCTAACACCATAGCAATTAGCTCAAGTAGTCGTTCATTCCTGATGTCTCAGATAACATGACTCACATTGTCTCCATCTTAATGACCTGCTGCATGAGGAGGAAAACCGAGACTTCAAGTTTCTGGATGAATGGAGCTGGTGGTCTTGGACCACTGGTGGTTGGAGATCTTCAATTCTGAAGTTGCTAATGTCCTGGCTAACTATAATAATGGTGTTTGTCTTGCTGATGTGCTGTGTTGTTTCTCATGTTAAGGCTTTGATTAATTCTCTGATTAGGTTGACATTGGGACAGTAAATACAGCTGCCACTTAATAAAGATGATGATGTTTCAGATTGTCTTTGTCCAATCAGACTTCAGAATCTGATTGGATTCTACCCCATAATGATGACGACTTGACTTTGATGACTTTTAGCAATTTCATTTCTGAGATGTAAAACCATAAATATAGTCACTTATGTTTATTTTCCTCGCTCAAACAATAGGATGTTCTACATCCACAAAAACAGCTTTTCAGTCTTTCTCTCTGTGATAGAAGTAACTCAAAGCATTGAAGGTTCCTGACTGATGTATGTGTGTGATGTGTACATATATATATATATACTGTCACCTGTTGAATAAAGTGATTAAGTCGTGTGATTACTGCTTCTGTAAAGACGCTACATTGAACTGTGTGTTTGGTTCTGGTCAAGCCAGTCTCCCCTGAGATCACCGGCGTCTCTCAGTGACCCTGTTGAGATCGTGGTCTGGGTGGGACCTGGACTCCTCTCACATGTCTATGCAAGCGTCTCCACCTCCACTTCTGAGATCACCTCGTATGACATGTGTCGACCCAGATGTCATTTCAGGAGGGCCTGTTGTGGCAGGAGGTAAATAAAGACCAGCTCTGCTTAATAATAGTTTAGAACACATAGAACGGCCAAAGAGGGATTGAAGAACAATTTCATTTGTACTGTTAATCAGAGAATCCAACAGACCTGACTCTGAGTGGTTTTCTCTCTGTTGCTCTGGTCTGTGATGCTGTGACCAACATCAAGGCCCTGAGACTCCTCGGCTGATAGTCTGTGTTGTCTTCATGGGAAAAGCAAAGCGACTGTTATGTGAAAGACAGATGATGGATGATGGAATAAGTCTGCATTTTGTCTCTTGGTCTGGGTCAGACCTCTGAACACCAGCCTGGTGTCGGAGCTCTGCCTTTCAGCTGAAATATTCAATCTGCATTTCTCTTCTTTATTCTTCATTGTTCTCCTTTCATTCTCTATTAAATTACAAAGACAAAATCTGTTGCATCCCGACTGTTTTTGCTCGGCTCATCCAGATTTTCCACAACAAACCACAGTTCATCTGTATAAACATCACCTGGAGCTCAGGACTGTGTTGTTCAACATCTGTATGTAGATAATAACAAGCTGCTCCATCAAGGTTCTGCTGGTCAAATGTGTCAAACTGAAACACTTTAAATCTGACTTTTATTTTTATAAATTCAGTTCAATGAAATGATTGATTTAAATAAAATCTCACTTGTTAGAGGTGGTAGTGATAGAAATATAATCTCTTTTTTATTGCAGTAAATATCCAAGTTCATAAACTGTTCTACAGCTCAGTTTATTCCTTTTTACAACCACCGTATTTACAGACACTGCAGTGACAATTTTATCTCTCATGTTCAAATTCAGAAATCATACATCGCCCTCCTGTGGTTACTGTATGTAACTACAGTCATTTTATATTTTTAATACTTGACTGGAAGTACTTCCTCTATGTATCTTGCTTGACAAACCTCATGTTCTGGATAATACTTTACTATTGAGCAGCTGGTTCAACAACAAAGAATAACCAGAGCCAGTGTGAGAAGCTAGTTAGCGCTAATTCCAGCTTGGTTCACATCTGCAGTCTTTGTGAGTGTCTGATTAGCTTCCAGCTGTTAGCCACAACTAGCTGAAGCTACACAAACCCTACTTTATTCACTTTAAATTGCGTCTCCTGTTAATACCATCAGTCTGTTGTCTTATATGAACGTTGCATCCACTACCTCAAGTCAGACAAAGTCATGTCGCAATACTTGTTTTAAAAAAGTAGAATGATTTTATTGTGAAGGAGCGACATAGAAACGTGCTCTGACCACTACACATCAATATCTCAGGTTGTAGCCTGTTGATCGCTACAGGTGACTTAATTTATTTTGAATGCTGCTAAATTTACGTCTAGAAAACAATCAGTACCAGTGGAGAGCCTTGTTAGCATTACTGCTAGCTCGGCTAACGCTGCCGGTGACGACATTAAACCTCTTGTAGGTTCATAATTAGCCACACAATAGATTCATTTACCGTTTGAACCTCAATAAGACAACAGAAATAACCAGAGACCCTAACAGTTCTACATTACATCTCAGAGTAAAATACAACTACAGCTCTGTCTCTTCCAGATGTATTTTAAAAGCTCCTTACGTTCCCTTAATAAAACGATCCGTATCAGTGTGTTAGCTCTGCTGCTGTCCAGCTGTTCATTAGCAGCTAGTAGCTGCAGCTAAACTCAGCCTCCTATAGGATGGATCATATCAGAGCAGGGGGCGTTTCTGCCCTCTAGCGGCCACAGGCGGTAACTGCAGTATTATTAAAGAGAAAGCTGGCGACAGTACACACGAGCAGCACTTTCTGGAGCTCCTTCAAGGTAAAAGCATCATTTTTGTATTTTATTTTAAAGAAATTATTACTACGTGATTTCAGGAGACAAAGAAGAATCGCCGATGTAACGTAAGTTGTATTTAACGACCGATAACTTCTCCACTTGCTCTTATTATATTTGTTCTTTAGTCTCAGTAACGTCAAACAGAAAATTAATCCATAATGTAGCTAATTATGAATCTACAACTGCATCTGTGACGGCAGTGTTAACCTGTTAGCCGAGCTAGCAGCTAAATAGAAGCTGTGACAAGCTAGCTCCAGAGCTACAACCACCATCTGTTTAAAAGGTGCTGATCACTATAACAGGCTATGGTTGTAGCATACGTAGCATTAGAGCTAGCTCGTTATGTACCTTAAATAAAGAAGATTATTTGGGGAAACAATCCCACAGTAAAACATAACAAGTTATACTAATATGCAGCTACAGCTCTGTCTCTTCTAGATTAATTTTAAAAGCTACTTACGTTTCCTTAATAGCACGATCTGTGTCCGTGAAAGCGCTTGTTAGCACTTCCGCTAGCTCGGCTAACATTGCCCGTCAAGGATGCAGCTGTAGATTCATAATTAGCTTCAACATGTGTTCATTTTCCGTTTGGAGGCTACTTAAACTACAGCTAAATTATTTACCGCAGATGGAAAAGTTAGCGGCCGTTAAATACAATTTAGTTTAAGCTGGCGATCCTTCTGAGTCTGATATAATCACGTTTTCACATATTAAAACGATGGAATTCTGATAGTTTTACGTTGAAGCATCAACAGGAAGTGCTGCTCATGTATGCTGTCGCTAGCTTTCCATCTACCAACACTGTAGTTACCGCCTGTGGCCGCTAGAGGGCAGAAACGCCCCCTGCTCTGATATGATGCTACATGAAGCTGCGGTTCGCTGCAGCTCCCAGTGAACAGGAGGATTTTATGAGAGGACGTCAGACACAGTCACACAGAGAAACATGAGAGCTGAAACTAAAACGGAACTACAGCTCTGTGTCTTGTAGAGGGTTTATTTTAAAAACCACTCAGGTTGCGGGAAGAAAGCGATCCGTGGCAGAGCAGAAGCTCGTTAGCACTTCCGCTAGCTCAGCTAGCCCTGCTGGTCCCTCCAGGGATGCGGCTGTAGGTTCGTAACCACCTAGAATATGGATTCATTTTTCATTTGGGCTTGACAAAGACGAGAACTAAAATATTCAGAGATAGTGGAGCAGCGAGCTAACACTTATTACAGTTGGGTTTACATTTTTAAAATCATACTTTTGAAATCACGTTATTTCGTTATTTAAACAAATGAATGCTTTTATTTTGTAGGAGGTAACATGTAAACGTTGCTTATCCGGTCTGTAAACACATGTAAACATAAATATGATGCATATATGCAGATGTACTTCATATATTTCACTGTGCAGCCGTTTTTTATTCATGTCCAGTTTATTTTATAGACAGAAACATGTCTGATGCTAACATTAGCTCTGAATCTGTTTCCATGTAATCATTTAGTTTATGTGGTTAAAGATTCATCATTGATTCATCTTTAGTGTCAAACCTTTACTATGCTCCTAAATTTAAGAAAAATAAGTCATTTTACAGGAAGATATTAAAGGATGCTTTTCTTAGTTCAATAAATGAAACAAATGTTTAACTGATTAAAATCTTTATTTCAATTTCCTGTTTATTTTCTTATTTAAATATCTGGATTTAATTAATACAGTTGAATTTATTTTATTCTGTGTTCTCATTAAGATAAAACACTAGATGATGAATCAGTTCATTCAACAACACACAAGGACTCCTCTGACTGCTGAAGACCTCAACAACTCCTGAGAGACATCAATGTGCATTAACAGATCAATAACTGATAGATGTGATCGACTGGACGTGGTCCACTGTCTTTGCCCGTTGAGGATCAACATGACTCATCCTGACAGTGAACGACTCACACAGTTTTGATCATCGTCAGGAGTTGAATTCATGTGCTGGATGTAATGAATGAGCATCAGCTCAGAGCTGGGCTCCATGAAATGAAGAACAAACCAGCTCAGAGCTGCTTTTAGGTTTGTTTCCATCAGTTTTCTCTTCAGTCATTGGGACCTTCAGCTGATTGGACCAACAGACTCTGGAAGGACTGGGCAGCTGTTCACTCACTAAATGCTGATTTACTTATTGGTGCCGCTTTTAATGCACTTCATGTGGAACTTTAGCATCAGATGTAATGTGTTGAGTAAAGGCCAGAAGTTGTTCCCTTTATTTGTGTGTGTTGACCAGAGAAGAGACTCAGCATCCAGTAAACACTGAAGTGTGTTGTGTTGCTGTGATGTTGACATGAAGTTAATAAACTGGTTGACGTCAACGTTCAGGAAACTGAAACGGGACTGAAACAGTAACGTTCAGGTTGTAGTTGTCAGTAATCAGCTTTAATGTGAGACTAAAACAGACTGTGATGGTTCTGAAGGACATCAGTTGCATGAGTTTGTTGAACGTTGTCTCATGGTTTGTTGTGATGTTTGCTGCTGCCTCATTTAAAAGCAGATGATCTGAGTTGAAGACATGTTTAGTTCTGGTATCAGAGATGAGGAACATAGAAGTGTAGCGCTGCTCCGTCAACGATTTCAGGAGTTAAATAACCAAGTGAGTCTTTCTGCCTTTATTTTACAATCATGAAATAATGAAACAACCAAAGACAATCGAAATAGAAACAGCAGAGAAAAGCTGTGAGAAGGATTTGTGGAAAAGGCTGTGAGGGAAAAGCAGCTTTTTATCCTGAAACATCAGAATCAGCTGTGGAACATCTGCATCTGACAGCATCAAGTCCAGCAGGAAGAAAAGACAAAGAAATGTCCATGTTAGTCTGATCACAGCTGTTCTGCTGCACATGTGGCACCGAGTGTTTCTGGAGACGTCACAAGTGTTTTCAGAGACATGATTAAAAAGACTTGATGAAAATATGTTGCCCCCATTTAAAATGTGAATTCATGAGAAACAGCTAAAGGACTTTAAAACATGTTCTAATGACTGTTTTAGTGTCTCGGTGTGATTTCATTCATTTTCCAGCAGGTCTGATTCCATTTGACGTAGTTGCAGTACCCGGCCAGTAGGTGGAGCTGTGTGCTGCAGGGACCAAAAGCTGACGTCAGTCACTGATAGAGTGAGACGTCACACAGCGCAAGTAAAGCGAAGCAGCACAGACGTTAAGATGCTCTGTTTGTTCTCATTTTCACAGGTAAGACCTCCAGAAATCACAACCAGAAGGAAATATTACACTAATATAACATGTAAAGCCTCAGACTGTGACTGTGATAGACGGTGATTTGATTTGACTTTGAACGGAGACAGTGAGTCCGTCTGAACGAGTGCTAGCTCACTACGGCGACGCGGCGCTAATAAAGTTGACAACGAGCTTTAAAAGTGTTTTCTAACGGAGAAAAGAAGCAGCCGGAGATAAAATCACAAACAGGGATGAGAGCTGTGGCCAACAAACGAGCTGCAAGGAGTTAAAGCTTTATCTGTGTGTGTGAATGAGTGAATGCTAACAATGATAAAGCCCGCGCGCTTTGCAGGTTTGACCGTTATTCAGTTTCCGGTGCTTTTTCAGAATAAGAGCGGAACGATTTATCGAACATGGCTGATCCTGTACATTTCAAAATAAGAGTTTATATGGAAGACATTATTCCAGTAGTAGGTTGTGTTGTTATTTTTGAGCAACATAGAGCAGGACAGAGACAATAATAAATACTGATGTGTTAAAGACAGTTAAGATTAAGTTAAAAAGGTGAAACAGTTCATGACAGAATAAGTGAAGTTAAAAAGAAGTTCTTAGAGAATAAATAGTGTTGGTGGAAAATGTTGTTTACAGGATGGACTATTCCATGATTTCATGGCTGTAATTTGAATGTTCTTGATTTGATAAACTCGTAACGTGTTGTGAATTGTGCCAGTCACTGATAGAGTGAGACGTAAAGTAAAAGTAAAGCGAAGCAGCACAGACGTTAAGATGCTGTTTGTCATCATTTCCACAGGAATAAACAAATTAATATGCGACACAAAGGGTTGACTACAGCGTCATTCTTAAAAGTGTAACACACACAGACTGCTGCTGATGGAAAACACAGTCAGACCTTGATCCTGACTGGAAACAGGAGGCTTAGCTTCAGGCTTCACTTCATTAAAGTGCATTGAACAGCTGAACTGGTCCTCAGGGCTTCCATGGACCTTTGGTTTGTCGTTGCTGTTCTCACTGGCTCTGACTTTGGTTGTGGTTCTATCAGTGAACATCTTCAAACCTCTTTTCCTCTTGGATCCAGTTGATGCAGCTCTTCACTTGGTCCACTCTGCAGCCTCATTTCACTTCCAGCAGGTCTGACAGACGACTTGATGATCCTGAACACATGTTTTAACCACTACAATGAATCTGGTTTGGTTTCAGAGGTCAGATGGAACAGATGTGTGTCTTCTCCGGTTCTTTCTTGACAATGAGCTGGACCGAGGAGGAGGAAGAGTCCCTGAGACCAGGAGCCAGACCAGAAGCACCTGGACACGAATCAAAGTGATGCTGCAGAAGGAGATTTGGTAAACGGTGTGCGTCTGCTCACCTGCAGCGTCCAGCGTTGATGCAAAGAGAAGAAGAAGACTTGGATGAAGAAGCTCTGCAGCCTGACGGTGAGTTTGACAAACTCAGTCTGACCCCTGCAGCTGATCTCCAAGCAGCCGACAAACCAGCAGCAGAAGCAAAGCGTCAGACAGACGTTAGAGTCCTACAGATTAGTCAATGCTGCACATGGAGACACTGAAACACTCTTTACTCATTCAGCAGCTTGTTGCTGGTTTGTTTCCTGTTGTCTTTATTTCATCAGTGGTTTTATTCACTGTTGGCTGATTTCATCTCTCAGACATCTGATCAATGTAGTGGAGTAAAAGTTGAAGATTTGTCTCTGAGCTGTAGTGAAGTTTAGTCTTGATTCTTCCTTCTGTATATTTTAAATGGTAAATGGCCTGCATTTATAAAGCGCTTTTCTCTACCTTAGTGGTTCCAAAGCGCTTTACAATGTGTTTCACATTCACACATTCACACTTCAATGGCGACAGAGCTGCCATGCAAGGCGCTAATCTGCCATTGGGAGCAACTTCGGGTTCAGTGTCTTACCCAAGGACACTTCCGCATGCGGAGGGGCCAGGGATCGAACCGCCAACCTTGCGATCAGTGGACAACCCGCTGTACCACCTGAGCCACAGCCGCCCTATTTTAGTCAAAGGTTCTTATTTCTAGAATTAAATCTCGTTGGGAGCTGAAGCTTTGGAGGGATTCTGGAAAATGTTCCAAGAGTTCTGTTTTACTGAAACTCACGAATAATCTTGTCAGTCAGGGAGTCGTCCGTTTCCTGTTTTGTTGTCCTGACAACAGTGACGTCACGGCCCTTCCTGTTCTCCAGTTTAGTTCCTCATTTACTGTCGTCGTGCTGCAGCTTGGTTTCTCTGTCTGAAGGTGAGTAAAAGACTGTTTAAAGTGTTTCCTGCTGTTGGTTTAGTTCCAGCAGCAGAAGTGCGGCTCCACAGCTCCGTGTTCACTCCTTCATGGAACTAAAAAGTTGTCCGTTAGCGGCTAAAATGTGTGAATGTGTGTGAAAGTTGAGGAGAAACGTCCGTAAACTGATGTAGTTCAGATGTGTTCAGTTGTACAGCTCAGTTATCTTTAACCTGCCAAAGTGTGAGAAACAAACTGTGTTTTAAGTGGTGATTAAAGACTGCAGACTGCCACATTGAGCTAATGGCAGCTGCTGCTAAACCAACTGTTAGCTAGTTAGCTTAGCTCTGTGAAGAAGCCAGAGGACGAGGCCAGCTCTGTGTTGGTGGGAATTAATTATTGATGGCACATATTTACAACACATGTCGTCACAAAGCGCTATTTATCAGTTTTTAGTTATTTATCAGGGAGTCAAAGCAAGAAGGTGCTGCAGGTTCATGATTAGTGACATTAAAGTCCAATAAAGGTACTCTTTGGTCTGTTTGAGGTGTTTCAGAGTGACGGCAGCCTGCAGACTCAGAGGACCGGTGACGGGGAAGCAGCCGAGGATTTTCTATGTTTCTGCACAAACCCGGTCCAGACAGCAGAGATCTGTACTGGTGGGAAGAAGCTGAGTAAGTAGGACTTTGATTCATTGCAGTCTCTGAGGTTCCTCCTTCATCACCAACAAGCACAAACATGAGGCTCAGTGACTTTAAACAAAGTTGTGTGGTATGTTTTGGGTTGGGTTCGTGGTCTGCTTCGTGGTCTAGACGGGCTGGCTTGATTGGTTTGAGAACTGGTTGATCTGCTTTTGGATCCTTCAGCCAATTATTGAGAGGAAATTTCAGGTTTGTCCTTGATTTTGCTGGTTGAGGTGTGTTTAGCCCCTGGTTTGTTTTCCAGTAGTTTAGTTCTTTAACTTGTTGTTGTGGGCCTTGTCTGGTGTTTGTTCTGACACTTTGGGTTGGAGTACCTGTCTACTGTTGGACTTGACAGCTGGTTCCTTGTGGGAACTGATGTTGCTCTGAGTTCAGGTGAACGTGGGCAGAACTTTTACTTTGATTTGGTCACAACTTAAAGTGATTTACTGCATTATGGGACAGCGTAAGACCTGAATGCACTTCAATACAGTATCATGTTTAAATATATGAAGTTCAAAGTTTAGTAATTTTGATTGTGCAGCTGTCAGAAATGATCAGCTGCATTGATCGGTAAAATAAATATATTACGCATGTTTACAACCAGTTTTCTACAGCACTCCTGTCTTGCATAATTTGCAGTAACAGACTTTATACCATCATAAATGTTTCTATTCCTCATTGTTCTCATTCAAACAAGCTGTTGACTGAAGCAGCTGCACACGATCGGTTCATCTTGTGCAGAAGAAGAGTCACATGACGTGTTAAACGCCTCCTTTCATGTGAACGTGCTCCGAGCTTGAAGCAGAAAGCCTGAACTGACCCAGAAAGTTGATGACCACCATGGTGGTACCTGCTAACTCTGACTGAGGTTTTAGTTTCTGTCAGGCCGACCTACATAAAGAAAGCCCAGCTCTGTTGAACTTGCCTGGTAGTCCAGCCCTCTGGTGTGGTGTTTGTTCTGACACATGTTGGTGGATCAGTGAGAGCATGTCTTCATTAGTGAAGAGCTTGTTGTGAAGAGTCTCCCTGGAGCAGTGAACCAAGGAGCAGCTTCTAAAGATACAGAGCCTGATGAGATAGAAAGTGGTGACAGGAAGCCTGAAGTGAGTGTAAAGGTGAGTTTGAAGCTGGGCCTGATTGAGGCTGGTGTGCTTTGTCAGCAGCCTGTTAGTCTCCCAGGAGTCAGTGTGAGACTTAGCACGGTAGTTGACCTTGTGACCAGCAGAGGAAGTTATTGCAGTTGTAGTTAAAGCAGCAGTTGGAGCTGCAGCGACTTGGGCTTGAACAAGAGGAAAAAACTAGAAACCATGAAACAGAAGTGAAGAGGAGAATCCTGAGTTACAGCAGCAGCATTTGGAGCTTTACTTTGTGAAGGACTAAATGTCCTGGTCCAAAATGTGCCTTGAAAATATCCTACATTAATATTATTTTCCACTTTCACTAAGTTAGATTTTTAAACCAAAATCAGTCCTGATCAGATCTAACAAATATTCATTCACTTCTCAAATTTTAACTTTTTAAATCATAGTTTATTTGCATGATGCTGATGTTTAGAAAATAACATAACAAATGAAGTATGTTCTATATAATATATGTTAAGGGTGTTTTTACAGTGTGGTATTATTAGCACTCTTCCTGTATGGTATTAGAGCTTTAACAGTCTGGTATTAGTACATTTACAGTCTAATAGTGGTCCTTTAAATGTGGTATTAGTGGGTTCTCAGTGTGGTGATATTAGCACCTTTACAGTGAGCTGTTAGTACGTTTGTACAAAACAGAGAAGTGAAGCAAAGCTGGAGGTGCAGCAGTCCCAGCAGGAGCTGTTGAAAGTGGGACAACTGTGTGAGGGTTTACAGCTGAGGATGGTCAAGTCGTAGCAGTCGGACAGGAATTTCCAGTTTCAGCTTTGAGTGTAGCTGAAAGCAAAGTGGAGGAAACTGTAAAGTTTGTTGATTTTGTTGCTCCCCTGTATTTGGTTCAGCCTGGTATCAATAAAGCCTTGCACACTGATGAACAGTTGGCTTGATTAGCAGACCAGTTTAGCATTGATGTAAAGATGGACAGTGTCTTGATATATGAAATATTTGAACAGAAAACATGTAAATGTTGTCACCAGTCTTTTCTTGGAAGTTGTCTGATGTTGCTCCTTTAAACCGACCACAGACTAAACGCTTCATTTATGGAACATCTGCATATCAACAGACTCTACAGTTTACTGATGTTCCCTGAACGCCTCACATGCAGACTATGGTAGATGCTGCTGGGTTCACTCAGACAGGTGTACGACCAAACATTACTTAGAGAAATACTGCTGTAAGGTGTTCTAATGTCAGATGAACCCAAACTGACACCAAGTCATTTCATCTACATCATCTGTTTTCTATGAGTGGAGAACATTTTAAATATCAATACCATGGCTTCATACCTGGAACCTGACACGTCACAGTCAACTTAAAACAGTGTCCTCATTTGGACCGGGGCAGGAGACCCAAACAATCACTAAGTAGGTGTTGAAAAGGATGTCTCACTGCTGGGATGGGGCACAACGGTGCAGCTTTAACCACCTGACTTGTAAGCTGGCATGTTGCTGGTCTGTTGTCCTGGTGTGCAGTGTGTTTGGATGACATGGTGGTTTATTCATATACTTCATAGTTGGATGTCAGCTGGGTGTGTGTTCTGTTCAATAGGCTGGTCTGGGCACAGTAACTATCAACTTGATAAAACGTGAGTTTGCCAAGGCCACTGGAACATACCTTGGGAAGGTTTTGGGCCAAGGCCAAGTCCACCCAGTGCAGGACAAGATCTCAGCTGTGCAGCAGTTTCTCCAACCAGAAACCAAAAAGGAGCTGAATGGCAGGTTTTGTACAAACTTTGCATGGTTAGTTTCCCTGCTGACAGACCTGTTAAAGAGAGTGTTGAGTTTATCTGGACTCCACCATGTCAGGAGGCATTTCAAGGTGTCAGAGCTCTGTTGTTTTCAGCTCCAGTGTTATTGGCAGCACGCCTTGACCCACCATTCAAACTCAGATAGATGCCAGTTAAGTGGATGCTGGGGTGTTTTAGTTGTTGTTGGTTTGTTTTCAGGAGAATGTCCTGAGTGTGGATTGTCCTGTGAGTTTCTTTTCAAAGAAGGTTAATAAACATGAACTAAACTACTGACTCACTGAAAAGGAGACGATGGTGCTGGTGTGGGTTTTGCAGCACTTCAGTGTTTCCAGTGATTCTGAAGTGTTGCCCCTGGTGGTTTTTACTGTCCATAATGACATAGTCACTGTAAAACCCAAACCACAGACTGATGCATTGGACTTAATTTCTCCAACTGTACAATTAAGACGTTCACCATAGCCAAACAATTCAACGCGTTAGACAGAACAGGTATCAAGGCACTGACTGGAAACTGTTCAACAGTCCAGCGGAGAGGCTTAGTCAGAATGCCACTTAAGATAGCCAGGGAGAGTGGGTGCAGCTGGGGATATCCAAACACTGTGCGCTTTATCAGCTGATTGCAGATTTCCTACACCTGCCTGCCAGTGCTCACGCCCTCCTGGAGAGGGAGAGAGGAAGGGGAAAAAGTTAGATTTTTAAACCCACATCAGTCCTGATCAGATCTAACAAATATTCATTCACTACTCAGATTTTAACTTTTTAAATGACATTTTATTTGCATGATGCTGCTGTTTATAAAATAACATAACAAATGAAGTATTTTCTATATAATAAATGTTAAGGGTATTTTTCCAGTGTGGTATTATTAGCACTCTTCCTGTATGGTATTAGAGCTTTAACAGTCTGGTATTAGTACATTTACAGTCTAATAGTGGTCCTTTAAATGTGGTATTAGTGGGTTCTCAGTGTGGTGATATTAGCACCTTTACAGTGAGCTGTTAGTACGTTTGTACAAAACAGAAAAGTGAAGCAAAGCTGGAGGTGCAGCAGTCCCAGCAGGAGCTGTTGAAAGTGGGACAACTGTGTGAGGGTTTACAGCTGAGGATGGTCAAGTCGTAGCAGTCGGACAGGAATTTCCAGTTTCAGCTTTGAGTGTAGCTGAAAGCAAAGTGGAGGAAACTGTAAGGTTTGTTGATTTTGTTGCTCCCCTGTATTTGGTTCAGCCTGGTATCAATAAAGCCTTGCACACTGATGAACAGTTGGCTTGATTAGCAGACCAGTTTAGCATTGATGTAAAGATGGACAGTGTCTTGATATATAAAATCTTTTAACAGAAAACATGTAAATGTTGTCACCAGTCTTTTCTTGGAAGTTGTCTGATGTTGCTCCTTTAAACCGACCACAGACTAAACGCTTCATTTGTGGAACATCTGCGTATCAACAGACTCTACAGTTTACTGATGTTCCCTGAACGCCTCACATGCAGACTATGGTAGATGCTGCTGGGTTCACTCAGACAGGTGTATGGACAAACATTACTTGGTTGCCACATAGCGACCAATATGTGGGAGAGACACTTTTCCAAGTGGTGGTTAGTACAACTCTGAGTTGCAAAGTCCCTCAAACATCTCATGGTGTTGAGGCAGGTTGTCTGGGTGTTCAAGAGACATATGATCGTATATGGTCACATTTTTTCTGGACACGCTTGAAACATGAATGAACATTCTTCATTAAAAGGTGTCACACATGTCAGGTGGTTAAAGCTGCACCGTTGTGCCCCATCCCAGCAGTGAGACATCCTTTTCAACACCTACTTAGTGATTGTTTGGGTCTCCTGCCCCGGTCCAAATGAGGACACTGTTGTTTTGTTGACTGTGACGTGTCAGGTTCCAGGTATGAAGCTGCTTCTTCGGTAACACTTTATAATAACGATCATTTGTAAGGCATTTATAAGCTATTAATCGATATTAGTAGATAGTTAACTAATCATGAACAAGCCACTTATAAACATTCGTACTACATTTATATATGATTTATACATTATGTGAAACACTGCATCAACATTGTTTGTACATGATTTATTCATCATCAACTGATGTTATTTAATATGTAGGAAAACACTTTTTGAATGATTTCAGGAAATATCCACTACCACCATTTGTTTATTCATGTTAACAAATGATTTGTTAGACATTTATAACATTATATAAATCATTTGTGGATGTTATTATGGCCCCTAATCTAAAGTGAAAACTATTCATTCTTTATTAATGTTTGTTCATGTTTATTCATGATTTGTGGACCTTTTACTCACCTCTTACAAACCATCTGGCTTTTATGACTACAGATACAAAGAAACTTCTCTTTTCATGTTTAACAAATGATTTGTTTGACATTTATAATAAATCTATGAAACATTTGTAGATGTTATTATGGCCCCTAATCTAAAGTGAAAACTATTCATCATTTACAAATATCTATTAATGTTTGTTCAACATTTGTAGACTTTTTCATCACATGTAAGAAATGTTGTAGACAACTTTGGGATCCATCCTTCTCTGTGACATCAAACAGTGACAGAATGAGGAGGACAGAGTTTCAGAGTAGAAAACATTTTATTAAAACAATCACAGCAACCAAGATTTTTGATCTTGCAAAAATCCATTTGTGTCCAATCCACTTCCTCACAGCTTTCTCCCTGTGGTTGTCCCGCCAACACCTCCTGGATCATACAATAAGAAAAAGGGAGTCATACATTTATATGACGTTACAACGCTAACTAAAACACTTACTACTATTCTTAATAGAACAAGTTCTTCAATGTTTCATGTAAAGCTAACTTACTCCGTTGCATCAATCTGCACTGACTATGTGGGATTAGCAAAACCATCCAACCACACTGTCATGTTGTGTTGATAAAGCTAGCTAGACTAGCCCATATAGCTAATATAGCTAGCTAGCTAAAAACATAGTGTTTGTGCTTGCTTGGTAGTTTAGCAGAGTAAGCTAATTCAAATAAGTCTTTAAATAAGTTAGCCAGCAAACGTGACTTTACAACTGTGGTACTGTGACCATTAGCTTAGCATACGTTACCTGAGCTGCTGCTGCTGCTGCTCCTTTCCCGTCTTTGATAGTCCAAGGTCGCTTGGAGCGCTTAGCTCTTGTTCTGACCTACATGTTCCAGCCCAGGAAGTCTACCGGACAGCGTTGTCACATGGGGAATGTTTAACTATTTAGGGAAATTGTACACGAGTTATAACCAAAAGAAGAAATGTGTAATTTCTGCTGTCGCTCTCTGTGCTGGCTGAAAGTGGTGCGGCGTTCAGGGACGCACCATAAAGTCCGACTTTAAACAATAGCTTTCACAAATGTGACTCAATAAACATTTCTAAAGCACTAATGTAAAAAAAGAAAAAAAAAATCAGAGAAGGCACATCAAAGAAAGAAAATATGCATGTTCGAAACTATTCAGACAGTGAGATGTTTAGATGTCGTAGATTTGTTACATCTTTCCTCTGTGCTGTAGATGTGAGTTTTTCATTTTCCCACAACACTGGAAGGCAGCAATAGACACACGTATTAAGTTGTAGTAAAACATAGTGTCACTCAGTGATTAAATTAATGTACATGATGGGACTTTTGTCATTACTTATTGTGTATAGTACAAAGGGCACAATTATTGTACAAATACGATAATTGTCGTACATCTGGCAACGCTGCTAACCGCGCTCTAAAGACATTTAAACATGTGGAACTGCCTTGTGGGAGTTTCCAGTTTTCTGGCGGGCCCATCCATTCATTCAATCCTAAGTGGGCCGATGCGATCAAAAATAGCCCCCGGTGGCCGGTGTTCAATTTAGCTGGTGATTTGCCCTGGATTTTGACTCCAGATGTTCTGTTCGCAGATTTGTCAGGACCAGACCTGCGTGTGTGTTTGAAGATAAAGATACTAGATAAAGACGACGTCGCCGAAAAACGTCAACATCACTTGTTAATAAAGCCGATATCATGTCAGTATCATCTACAGACAGCAAAACCAAACGTGCTGGTCAAAATGAAAGACATATTTTTCAGTGCAGTGAGGGGACTCGAACCGATGTGATCCAGAGGAATAAAACATAAGTCTCATGTTTAACCTGTTGTGCCACCGACTGTCACAACAAAATGGATTCACTGGAACAGACGGACAGCACAACTTCAAGCTTAACGTTGGTTTGTTCACTGAAACACACACAGCACAAACAGCAGCCTCCCCCCATAACAACATGCAGCATAAGAAACTGATCAGATCAAACTGATGTGATGCTGCGTGGATGGCGAGGAGGAGGACTTCACTGATTGTAGCGTTTTGGCACCGAAGACCGGCCGCCGGGGGCCGGGAGTGATCGCACCGGGCCACCCGGATATGTCCCGGTATGCCAGCTGGCCAGTACACCACTGGGCACGTTGTATTTCCAGTAAATATTTGTATCAGATGAAACACTGAGCTATGGTTAGCTGCTGCTGCTAAAGTCCACAGACTGCATTTGTTCATTCATTCGGCAAAGACAACGTAAAGCGTGTTGCTGTCGTAAAACCGACTTCTTCCCATCTGCGTTCGACTAGTTCTGCCTGACGCCAGGCGCCGGATGTGTGGCACAAACCATTCAGATTCAGATTTTAAAAGCAATTATTCAAACCAATCAGCTCAGGTTCAAATTGAATGATTCACATTCAGATATAAAGAATTCAAATTCACTTTCTACTGGCACAAAATTTATCCCATATGTCTTGTTTTTTTTTACAGGGTAAAAGATGACGACGCCTCAAGAAGTCATTCTGGACACTTTGGAAAATTTGAAAGAAGAGGAGTTTAAAAAATTCAAATGGTTGTTGTGCCAGAAGGGGGCCCTAGAAGACTTCAAAGCAATCCGAAAGTCTCGACTGGAGAAGGCAAACGAGGTCGAAACTGTGGATCAAATGATCAACGCCTACTGTATAAACGCCATTAAAGTCACTCAGATGGTTTTAATGAAGATAAATAGAAATGATCTGGTGGAGGAAATCCCAGAAACCATCAGAGAAGCTACAGGTAAGTCAGCTGAAGATTAAAAGTGGGATGTTCCAGAGATACCAAGGAGAATACAGAGATGTTAGAATGATTAATTAACATGATACATCTGACATCAGCAACAGGAGAACCAAACATCCACAGTAGCAGCACAAACCATGAATACAGAGTTTCCTTGTGAAACTGCGACCGACAGATCAGATCTGACTCAATCTATGGAGAACACAAAACACATGAGCCACCTGGGAATCACTGGCTTGAATCAGCCCAGATTTTCTGACCTAATTATTAATGTCTCCACACACAGGAGACATGTTGCTGATCAGAAACCAGTAGACAGCTAAAGCACACAAAACCTGCCCCAAAACATCCCATGAACATAAAACATGAAGTAACAATCTGCACATGAACACCATT
This sequence comes from Dascyllus trimaculatus, assembly GCA_024666655.1. NCBI lineage: Eukaryota > Metazoa > Chordata > Actinopteri > Pomacentridae > Dascyllus > Dascyllus trimaculatus. The sequence continues at coordinate 3,011,471 of CM045468.1, read as the reverse complement.
AAAGTCAACATCAGTTGAGGAAGTGCAGAAAAAGCCCCCAGATTTATCCCAAACACACTTTGTCCATGTGGACAACCGAAGCAAACACACTGCAGCTGGTGTCTCCAGTCTCTTAGTTTAAGGCTTTGTCTTTCTGTATCTGTAAATGTACAAACACACACATAGACACTCACATTCCTCAAGACACACACACAAAATTACCTCCACAGAGCCACTAACTTTCCAGAATGTGTTTTCATTCATCTGTTTTTAACAGTTTCTTCTCATTTCTGTAATTTCTTGTTTTCTGATTCAGAGATTCTGTCTGGGTGTCGTGACAAACTCAAGTCCAACCTGAAGACCAGGTTCCAGTGTGTGTTTGAGGGCATCGCTAAAGCAGGACAGAAAACCTTTCTGAATGACATCTACACAGAGCTGTACGTCACAGAGGGAGGGACTGCAGAGGTCAATGATGAACATGAGGTCACACAGATTGAAGCAGCTTCCAGGAAAACAAACAGAGCAGAAAGAGCCATCAAACCAGAAGACATCTTCAAAGACCCATCTGGAAGAAACAAACCAATCAGAACAGTGATGACAAAGGGAGTGGCTGGCATCGGGAAGACAGTGTTAACACAGAAGTTCACTCTGGACTGGGCTGAAGGTAAAACCAACCAGGACATCCAGCTCATGTTTCCATTCACTTTCAGAGAGCTGAATTTGGTGAAAGAGAGAAAGTTCAGCTTGGTGGAACTTGTTCATCACTTCTTCAGAGAAACCAAAGAAGCAGGAATGTGCAGCTTTGAAGACTTCCAGGTTGTGTTGATCTTTGACGGTCTGGATGAGTGTCGCCTTCCTCTGGACTTCCACAACAATGAGATCCTGACTGATGTGACAGAGTCCACCTCAGTGGATGTGCTGCTGACAAACCTGATCAGGGGGAAGCTGCTTCCCTCTGCTGGCCTCTGGATAACCACACGACCTGCAGCAGCCAATCAGATCCCTCCTGACTGTGTGGACATGGTGACGGAGGTCAGAGGGTTCACCGACCCACAGAAGGAGGAGTACTTCAGGAAGAGATCCAGAGATGAGCAGCAGGCCAGCAGCATCATCTCCCACGTGAAGACATCACGAAGCCTCCACATCATGTGCCACATCCCAGTGTTCTGCTGGATCACTGCTACAGTTGTGGAGAAGCTGCTGGGAAGCAGAGAGGGAGGAGAGCTGCCCAGCACCCTGACTGAGATGTACGTCCACTACCTGGTGGTTCAGGCCAAAGTCAAGAAGGTCAAGTATGATAGAGGAGCTGAGAAAGATCCACACTGGAGTCCAGACACCAGGAGGATGATTGAGTCTCTGGGAAAACTGGCTTTTGAGCAGCTGCAGGAAGGAAAGCTGATCTTCTATGAGTCTGACCTGACAGAGTGTGGCATCGACATGGAAGCAGCCTCAGTGTACTCAGGAGTGTTCACACAGATCTTTAAAGAGGAGAGAGGACTGAACGAAGACAAGGTGTTCTGCTTCGTCCATCTGAGCGTTCAGGAGTTTCTGGCTGCAGTCTACATGTTCCACTGTTACACCAACAGGAAGGAGAAGGTTCTGGAGGACGTCCTGGGAGAAGACTGGAAAGACAAGAACAGAGACACTCTGGATGAGTTCCTGAACAGAGTCATGGAGAAATCCCTCAGCAGTAAAAATGGTCACCTGGACCTGTTTGTTCGCTTCCTTCATGGCCTCTGTCTGGAGTCCAACCAGAGACTCTTAGGAGGTCTGCTGGGTCGGACAGAGAACCGTCCAGAAATGATCCAGAGAGTCATCAAGAACCTGAAGAAGATGAAGAGTTATAAAATGTCTCCAGACAGAAGCATCAACATGTTCCACTGTCTGATGGAGATGAAGGATCTCTCAGTTCATAATGAGATCCAAGAGTTCCTTCAGTCAGAGAACAGATCAGAGAAGGAACTCTCTGAGATCCAGTGCTCAGCTCTGGCCTACATGCTGCAGATGTCAGAGGAGGTTCTGGATCAGTTGGACCTGAACAAGTACAGAGCATCACTGGAGGGAAAATGGAGACTGATTCCAGCTGTGAGGAACTGCAGAAAGTTTGGGTGAGTCCAGATGTGATGACCGTGATCAGTGAGTGTAGATCAGTGGTTCAGTTCTTCAGATGTTCTCACTAGAACATTCTTATTATTCTTAATGTTCCACTTGTTTAACATCACATGTGTAGCGTACAAAAGGAGCAGAACATTCCAAGTCAACACACAGATAATCCAGAAACTGTTTCTCAGAGCTGTGAATTGGGTAAGAAACCATTTCAGGAGACAGCTAACCCAAATCACCCCCTTTTTGGAGACAACGGGATGTCTCCCTCCTACACCAGAATCTGATAAGGGTCATAAAAGTGCCAATGGTGACAAAAACCACACCTCGGGAGAAGAGAAGATGGCTTTCCTCCTAACACAAGGAACTCTTTTATGATTTGAACTAAACACTTCTAAGTAATAAAATCAAAGAATTCAACGTCTCTAGAGTGATGATCCCAACATCTGGACTCTGTGATACCAGGTTGATCAGGACCAGCATGGAAGGAGAACACATTGAATCTGAAGTGTTTATTGAGACACAAACACCCCCTCCTCTCTGTCACAGACCACCACCATAAAGACACACAGCGAGCAGGGTTTCCCCCAGAAAACTTGCTAAGCCCGGTGGTAGAGAAGCCCACCGGCTGCCCACCGTATTTTTGTTTAAAAAAAAAAGTTAAAAGTTGACAGGAATTTTGAAATTATGACTATTATGTGTTATTATAAGCCATTTTTTAACAATACTTAAACGTAGAGTCTTACTAAAAGGCACAATCTTGAAATATGGTTTTAACAAACACAGGTCTGCTGTGCTGTGTGACCTGTTCATGGTGCAGGTTGGATCAGTGCATCAATCCGTCTGGGTTTACCATACTGGGTCTGGTAGAGCCATCCGCTAAATTTAGGGTCAGCTAACCATTTTGGATTAAATCCGCTAGTTCGATGTTTACCATCGCGGCTCTCAGAAGGCTGCTCCGACGACGTGCTAACATCCGTGCTAACTCCACTGGCTCTGCCTCATCATGGAGCCGCGGCTCGGTCGGCTCTCCGGGGATGAACTCCCCTTGGCCTGGGGGTGAACGAGGGGCTCATGGTCTCCTCTAGTGCTCCTTCGACTTCGGAAAAAGTTCACGTATCGACCATAAAATGCCACCATTGCGCTTTTAACCGTATCCGCAGGTGCGATTGAAAGCTCTGTATACGGTCTTTGCTTTCACTGTTTTGGTGCATAAAAAAACTATTTAAAATAAATATACCAGTGACGCTTAGCCTGGCGGGGGGGCAAGGAAAGCCTGGTGGCCCGCCAGGCATATAGAGCACTGGGGGAAACCCTGGCGAGAGAGAGAGCCCTTTTATCCCCAGCATGTATACTTATAAGTTGTATTTTTCTTATAATTGAATGTATATTGCTTGTATTTGTACTTATATTACAAGTTTACTTCATGTAGCCTAAAAGTCTACAATTTGTCAGATTATTCTCGTGATACATCTTTTATTATCATTATCTCTGGAACCATGTGAGATAAACATGTTATGTTTGGTGTCGTTTTAATCACACTTTTAGTGAGATTTCAGATCTGTGATCATCAAATATATTTACCAATTGGATTTGCATGTTTAAGAAATGATCTTAAAGTATGCTCGAAAGGTATTTGGCCTCTGATCTCTCCTGGACAGTGAAGCTCAGACCTCCCCCTGGGATGGACACAGCCACGATTGGTCAGATGCTGATTTGAATTTGGCCCCAAAACTTTCTACATAAAAGAAAGTCACTGGAATGCAACTGGGGCTTTTTCTGTCTTTATGGGGCTTTTTCTTTCTTTTAGGGGCTTTTTACTGTTGACTAGTTTTTTTCTGGGCTTTCTTTAAGGACTTGTTATTTGGCTTTTATTGAAACTTTTTAACTTGGGCCAAGTTTCTTGGGTTTTTGCTTTTGTTTCTTTTATCGGGCTATGTTTTTGGGCTTTTAAAGGTTTGTTTCTTTTGGTTTTTCTTAAATCAGGATTTTTACTTCGGCTTTTTCAAAAGCTCTTTACAGAGTTTTTCTTTACACAGCTCAACTTTCAACAAGGGTTCTTAATATTTACGTGAGCTTTGTTTTCCTATGATTAACTTGAAGTTAGACTTCTTAAGTTAACTTTAATAACGCAACAGCACGGACATTTTCTTTTAACTATGAGCTTCGACTCTTAGTGTTTGTACTTTGGCACATTTTTACAACACTACTACACCAAAGTGCCTCCTTGTCTCTGCGTTCCTGATCCGACTCTTCGAGCAAATCGTCACAGCTGGACATCCTGCAGCAGCCTCCCTCTCCCTCCATCAAGGGCTACGCAAGTATCATTTCCTTCTGCTAAACGGTGAATTTATAAATTACGTTTGGCTTCCAATTCCAAATTGATTCTAAATTCATCACCTTTCTATCAGCTGCTTCCAGTGACGATCAGAGTTAATTAGCTTATCCGCATTCATTCATTCGTTCATTCACTGTCTGTTGTTACGTCACTGTTGCTTATTGTTTGTTTGTAGTGTTAGTAAATAAATGTTTGTGTATAACTATCATCGGTTCTGCAGTGCATTTGTTTGTTTGGGAACTGGAGGTCAATGAAATCAGAATTCACAATTTTTGGTAATGAGATTGAGCAAAACAAGTAAATTTGATCAATTTATGATTATTCAACATAAAATATTCTTGATAAAGGTTTCTTAGATGCCTATTGTAAGACTAAGTGGTGCCCCTTCATTAACGAGTGCAATTTTAATTGTAAACTGTAGTTACACGACACATGTCAGCTGAGTTTAGTCTCAGATGTTCTTGAGCTGCTTCAAACGCTGTGAACATGTAGATTTTTTAGTTGGTTGTGTTTAAAGCAGTTAAATGGATCAACACAGTTTTTCTGTTTCATTCTAATAATTGTTTGTCTGACAGTTTTTTCTTGTGGTTCTTCTTTTGGCTGATGGAGGAAACATGCAGATCTGCTGAAACACATGAAGAACTGTAGATGTTCTTGTCCAGGTTTTATCACAGCATCACTTGATCACAACATGTTGGAGGTTCAGACAGTTTTCAGTGAACACAGTCAAAGTTGACAAAGAGAGAAGTGGTGTTCCAGAGTCCAGACTTTGTCTTTACTCATATTCAGTTTGTCACAGAAAGAAACTCAGGTTATCAGAGCAGAATGGTAGAAGTCAGACTGTTTCCAGAGATCTGATCCACTCAAAGGTCAGAGTTGTGTTTTTAATGCTACAAACCCTGAGAACACCTTTGTGATGACGTTATGTTGGAAATAATTCAACCTCAGTGGTTTGTTGTTTGTGTTTGTGCTGAACAAGTTTGTCAGAATCTACAAAAGAACGTTGAGGACAGAAGTTAACCCAGTCGTCTGTCATCACATCAGAATATGTCCTGATGTTGATCTTTACTGATGTTCAGGTGTGATGTTGTCCAGGGATCAGTTTCATTGTGTAGCGTTTGACAGCAGACTGTAGATGTTGAGTGATGGAGGTGAAGCTGACAGCAGCAGATCCACAGCAGAGACATCATCTTTGTACTGGAGCTGTTGACTGAGCTGAACTCAGTCACAACATCCTGAGTCTCAGTAAAACCAGTGGACAGAACATGTTCTTCTGATCCAGATGTTCTCCTGAGAACTTTGTGGAGTCAGACGTGGGATCAGATCACACTGACGGACTGTGGACAGTGTGGAAGCCTGAATGTAACTCCATCTCCTGTCCTCCATGTGCAGATGAAAGCACAGATTCAAAGTGTTGAGGTGTGAGAGAGGCTGATGAGAATTCAGCTTCATGTCCAACAGTCAGAGAAGATCTGCTGAACCACTGATGTGAAGAACTAAATGTCAACCAGGACCAGTCCAGATGTTTTTGAATCAAATGCATGAAGGAAATATGAAGTGTCTTCTTCATAATAACATGTTTTATCATTTATGTGTCATTACAGACTTTCTGAATGTGAACTGTCAGAGAGTCACTGTGAAGTCGTGGCCTCAGCTCTGAAGTCCAACCCCTCCCATCTGACAGAACTAAACCTGAGCTGCAACGAGCTGCAGGATTCAGGAGTGAAGCATCTTTGTGATGGACTGCAGAGTCCAAACTGTAAACTGGAGACTCTCAGGTCAGTTCACTCACTGTTTTTGATATATTCAGTTCAAATCCTGGTTTGTGGTTCCTACATTTTGTGTCTTTTCCTGAAAACAGTCTGAAGATGTTTGAGATTGTTGAAGTGTGAATGAATCCAGGACAGAATCCACAGTCCTGCTGTGTGTCTGAATGTAAAGCTGATGTTAAAGTGATGTGAGGCTTCAGCAGTCTTACTTCCACACATCCAGTCAGGATGTTTGTGTTTCCACAGTGTTTGTGCTGAGCTGCAGTGGAGCCTCAGGAACTCAGAGAGGGAGTTTAGTTGTCAACAGTCAGGAACTTGATGAGTATCAGTGCAGTGTTCTACTATGCCGGCCGGCCTCAGACACAACGCCAAGACAAGAGTTCCCTTTTTACAGATGTTTTAATGTGGTTTTAAACACCAAACACCATAGAAGTGACAGACAGCAAACTCAGAAATATAACACAAATAATTAGCTGCAGTACCAACACAGTACACATCCACAGTCCAATAAAGTAAACGTACCACTTTTTCCTGCTTGTGGCTAAGGCTGGGGGGTTCCTTCCTTAATAATATGCAGTGCTAATCTTAATCACAACAAAATACTTTAGCTAATATACAAACCCAAATAACATTTTGCAGTGTAACTACAGTTTACAATTAAAATTGCACTCGTTAATGAAGGGGCACCACTTAGTCTTACAATAGGCATCTAAGAAACCTTCATCAAGAATATTTTATGTTGAATAATCATAAATTGATCAAATTTACTTGTTTTGCTCAATCTCATTACCAAAAATTGTGAATTCTGATTTCATTGACCTCCAGTTCCCAAACAAACAAATGCACTGCAGAACCGATGATGATTATACACAAACATTTATTTACTAACACTACAAACAAACAATAAGCAACAGTGACGTAACAACAGACAGTGAATGAACGAATGAATGAATGCGGATAAGCTAATTAACTCTGATCGTCACTGGAAGCAGCTGATAGAAAGGTGATGAATTTAGAATCAATTTGGAATTGGAAGCCAAACGTAATTTATAAATTCACCGTTTAGCAGAAGGAAATGATACTTGCGTAGCCCTTGATGGAGGGAGAGGGAGGCTGCTGCAGGATGTCCAGCTGTGACGATTTGCTCGAAGAGTCGGATCAGGAACGCAGAGACAAGGAGGCACTTTGGTGTAGTAGTGTTGTAAAAATGTGCCAAAGTACAAACACTAAGAGTCGAAGCTCATAGTTAAAAGAAAATGTCCGTGCTGTTGCGTTCTTAAAGTTAACTTAAGAAGTCTAACTTCAAGTTAATCATAGGAAAACAAAGCTCACGTAAATATTAAGAACCCTTGTTGAATGTTGAGCTGTGTAAAGAAAAACTCTGTAAAGAGCTTTTGAAAAAGCCGAAGTAAAAATCCTGATTTAAGAAAAACCAAAAGAAACAAAGCCCGAGCCCAAAAGAAAAAAAGCAAAAACCCAAAAATAACTTAGCCCCAGTTGCATTCCATTGACTTTCTTTTATATAGAAAGTTTTTGAGCCAAATTCAAATCAGCATCTGACCAATCGTGGCTGTGTCCATCCCAGGGGGAAGTCTTGAGTCTCACTGTCCAGGAGAGATCAGAGGCCAAATACCTTTCGAGCATACTGTAAGATCATTTCTTAAACATGCAAATCCAATTGGTAAATATATTTGATGATCACAGATCTGAAATCTCACTAAAAGTGTGATTAAAATGACACCAAACATAACATGTTTATCTCACATGGTTCCAGAGATAATGATAATAAAAGATGTATCACGAGAATAATCTGACAAATTGTAGACTTTTAGGCTACATGAAGTAAACTTGTAAAATAAGTACAAATACAAGCAATATACATTCAATTATAAGAAAAATACAACTTATAAGTATACATGCTGGGGATAAAAGGGCTCTCTCTCTCGCCAGGGTTTCCCCCAGTGCTCTATATGCCTGGCGGGCCACCAGGCTTTCCTTGCCCCCCCGCCAGGCTAAGCGTCACTGGTATATTTATTTTAAATAGTTTTTTTATGCACCAAAACAGTGAAAGCAAAGACCGTATACAGAGCTTTCAATCGCACCTGCGGATACGGTTAAAAGCGCAATGGTGGCATTTTATGGTCGATACGTGAACTTTTTCCGAAGTCGAAGGAGCACTAGAGGAGACCATGAGCCCCTCGTTCACCCCCAGGCCAAGGGGAGTTCATCCCTGGAGAGCCGACCGAGCCGCGGCTCCATGATGAGGCAGAGCCAGTGGAGTTAGCACGGATGTTAGCACGTCGTCGGAGCAGCCTTCTGCGAGCCGCGATGGTAAACATCGAACTAGCGGATTTAATCCAAAATGTTTAGCTGACCCTAAATTTAGCAGATGGCTCTACCAGACCCAGTATGGTAAACCCAGACGGATTGATGCACTGATCCAGATCTGTTCAGCCTCTGAGTTCCCTGGTTTTACCCCTTGGCCATGTTTGCACTTTTGTATTTATGTTAATTTATTTTACTTTTAAATGTGACCAGCAACGGCTTGTTTTAAGATTCACTAGGATTTAACTAAAGTGAAAACAACTGATATTATTTATTTTAACTGTATTTTTTGTGTTTGTTAAAACCATATTTCAAGATTGTGCCTTTTTGTAAGACTCTACATTTAAGTATTGTTAAAAAATGGCTTATAATAACACATAATAGTCATAATTTCAGGGGGGGGTGTTTGTGTCTCAATAAACACTTCAGATTCAATGTGTTCTCCTTCCATGCTGGTCCTGATCAACCTGGTATCACAGAGTCCAGATGTTGGGATCATCACTCTAGAGACGTTGAATTCTTTGATTTTATTACTTAGAAGTGTTTAGTTCAAATCATAAAAGAGTTCCTTGTGTTAGGAGGAAAGCCATCTTCTCTTCTCCCGAGGTGTGGTTTTTGTCACCATTGGCACTTTTATGACCCTTATCAGATTCTGGTGTAGGAGGGAGACATCCCGTTGTCTCCAAAAAGGGGGTGATTTGGGTTAGCTGTCTCCTGAAATGGTTTCTTACCCAATTCACAGCTCTGAGAAACAGTTTCTGGATTATCTGTGTGTTGACTTGGAATGTTCTGCTCCTTTTGTACGCTACACATGTGATGTTAAACAAGTGGAACATTAAGAATAATAAGAATGTTCTAGTGAGAACATCTGAAGAACTTCTTCATCTCTGAACACATGATGAAACTCTGGATGGTTTCAAGAAGGAACTTTGTCTCCTAAACTCACATCTTTTATTCTTTGTTCAGATTAGAGTACTGCAGTTTATCAGAGATCAGCTGTGATTCTCTGAACTCAGCTCTGAAGTCCAACCCCTCCCATCTGAAACATCTGGACCTGAGTGGAAACAATGTGCAGGATTCAGGAGTGAAACATCTGTGTGGTTTTCTGGAGAGTCCAGACTGCAGCCTGAAGACTCTGAGGTCAGTTCACTGACTGACTGTTACTGTTGTAGATCTGATATGTTTAATGACAAGTGAAGCTCATCTATGTTCAAACAGAACTTCCATCCTTGAAGCTGTAAATCTACTGTGGTTCATATTTTCTGTTTTCTTTAGTGTGTTGTGACAAGAGACGAGTGTTTGTATCAGAAATTGTAGAAAATGTTCAGTTCAAATCTCTCTTCAAATCTGCAGCCGTCAGCTCTATCCTGAAGAAACCTGGTTCAGATCCAAACAACTTCAATAACCTCCGCCCCATCTCTCACCTTCCCTTCATCTCCAAAATCCTAGAAAAAACTGTTGCCTCTCAACTCCACTCCCATCTCACCCAAAACAGTCTTTATGAACAATTCCAGTCTGGTTTCCGTCCCCGCCACAGCACCGAAACAGCACTGTTAAAGATCACAGATTACCTCCTCATGGCAGCTGACTCCGGTTTGATCTCCATCCTCATCCTCCTCGATCTGAGTGCGGCCTTCGACACCGTTTCTCACTCCATCCTGCTCAACAGACTCTCCTCTTTAGGCATCACACACACCCCCCTTCACTGGTTTCACTCCTACCTCACTGGCCGCACTCAGTTCATCCAGCTCAAGTCCTTCTCCTCACAACCCTCCCCCGTCACTTCTGGTGTGCCCCAGGGCTCCGTCCTGGGGCCCCTCCTCTTCATCATATACATCCTCCCCCTCGGCAATATCTTCCGTAAATATGGTATTCATTTTCACTGCTTCGCGGATGACACCCAGCTCTATCTTTCCAGTAAACCAAACTCCACTCTCCCACCCTCCTCCCTCACCCACTGCATCTCTGATATTAAATCCTGGTTCACCTCAAACTTCCTCAAACTAAACAGTAATAAAACAGAACTTCTTCTTGTTGGCACCAAGTCCATACTATCAAAATCTAACAGTTTTTCCCTCACTATTGACAGCTCCACAGTGTCCCCCTCCCCTCAGGTTAAGAGTCTGGGTGTCATCCTCGACAGCTCACTATCTTTCCACTCCCACATTAATAGCATCACTCGGTCTGCATATTTCCATCTACGTAATATTAATCGCCTCCGCCCCTCTCTCACCCCTCACACCACAGCTATCCTGGTCCACAGCCTTGTCACTTCACTATAGATTACTGCAACTCACTTCTCTTTGGTGTCCCCCACAAATCCCTCCATAAACTCCAACTGGTCCAAAACTCAGCAGCCCGCATCATCACTAGAACCCCCTCCTTTCACCACATCACCCCCGTCCTCCAGCAGCTCCATTGGCTCCCAGTCAAATTCAGGATCATCTTCAAAATACTTCTGTTCACTTTTAAGGAAATCTACAACCTCGCCCCACCCTATCTGTCTGATCTCCTCCATATTATCACCCCCACACGTTCCCTCAGGTCTTCCTCCTCCCTCCACCTCTCCATGCCCTCCGCCCGCCTCAGCACCACGGGGAGCAGAGCATTCAGCCGCTCTGCTCCCCAACTCTGGAACTCACTCCCACCTGACATCCGCAACACCGTTTCTTTTCCTCAGTTTAAATCTAGACTCAAAACCCATCTGTTTAAATCTGCATACCCACAGTAATCTCACTGCTTCCTCTTATTTGCTGTTTCTTTTGTCTATTGTTTTTATTTATTTTTATTGTGTTTTTAATTCACTGTAAAGTGTCCTTGAGTACCTTGAAAGGCGCTATGAAATAAAATGTATTATTATTATTATTAGTGTTGGTTGTAAAAGTCAATGAATGTTTGTAATTAGTGCTGAAGAGTCACATCTGGATCCAGAAGATCCTCTGAACTCAGATCAGTTTGAAGAGGCAAAGTTTAGTGAGTGAAGTAGAAATATTTCTTTGGTTTTGGTCACTTTTATTTCACTGATCCTGTTGATGATGCATCATGTTATTGATGTGTGGACATGAATAGATGGATGAATGTTGAGCTGACATGTGGATGATGTGTGTAGAAGTCTGACATGTGGATGATCCACAATAAGAGAAGGACAAAGTGACTCTGCTGGTTGTAGAAAAAATCTGATTGATGAGGACAAAGTAATGTTAAGCTGCACTTTCACAACCTGAACACATCTGATGGATCATCAATGATTTGATCTCCACCTTTTATTCTTTGTTCAGATTGAGGGACTGCAGGTTGTCAGAGATCAGCTGTGATTCTCTGGTCTCTGCTCTGAAGTCCAACCCCTCCCATCTGGAACATCTGGACCTGAGCCGGAACAAGCTGAAGGATTCAGGAGTGAAACATCTGTGTGGTTTTCTGGAGAGTCCAGACTGCAGCCTGAAGACTCTGGGGTCAGACATCATGTTTTATTCGTGTGCTGAGATGAATGTGATGTAAAGTTGTGGTGACACTAAACTGCAGCCATCAGGCTGATCTTCTACTGATCCACACTGAGGATCTTCATGGTAACATCTGTTTTCTTGTTCTCTGTTTAGTCCTTTGACTGAGGCAGAGAAATGTTGAGCTGCACATTCAAAACCTGAACACATCTGATTGATCATCAGTTATTGATCTACATCTTTTATTCTTTATTTAGATTAAGGGTCTGCAAGTTGTCAGAGATCAGCTGTGATTGTCTGGTCTCAGCTCTGAAGTCCAACCCCTCCCATCTGGAACATCTGGACCTGAGCTTCAATGACCTGAAGGGTTCAGCAGTGAAACATCTGAATGATCTTGTGGAGAGTCCAGACTGCAGCCTGAAGACTCTGGAGTAAGTAAAACGTTCCAGTCAGTCAGTTTTCTACTAAACGTTCAGTATCAGAGCAAAGATCCAGTGTCTCCTGTAAACCTGCAGCTTCTCAGTGAAGCTGTGAAGCAGAATGGAGACAGACTCCAGGACTGGACAGGAACACAGAGACAGCAGTCAGCCAATCAGAGGAGCCACAAGCTGGTTGTCATCATGTGTTTGAGTGGATGTGAAGCCGACTGTTGTTGTTGTGTTGATGTGTTGAGGACATGAAGCTGATTCCAGCTGACAGCCTTCCAGATGTGCACAGACAGTGGTCCTCCTCCATCAGAGTGTCCATCAGATCTGATCTGACTGTTTGTTTCTCATGTCAATAGTGATCAGCTGATTAGGTTGATGTTTGTCAAAGCTCTGAGATCAGTGAGACTGAAGCCTGCAGACCTCTGGCTCTTATTTCACAGCAGCTTCATCACATTTAGTCTCTGTATCAACATCTCCTGCTGTTTGACTCACATCCGATCATTTGGTTCAGTTCCAGGTCATTTGGAGTCAAATCACAGAGACAGTATAAATTTACCAGCAAACCATAAAAATGATCAAACTGTAAATACTTTCACTGGTACAATAAACTACTTTTACTCATATTAATGTGATCTTTTTCAATGTTTTCCTCCAAAATGACACATTTTTACAGTTTAAATCAGAAAAAACATGAGTTTTTTCATAAGGAAACCTGATGAATATGAAGGATTAAAAATGTTAAATACTTTAACTGTTGTTTCTCTGCTGGTTGATTATTGAGTTAAATTTCAGGTGTTGAACCTCCCAGAAGCATCTGAACAGATGTTTTGTCCCCTTTGCTGCCAGACTTTGAGTTAGTTTTTGAGGAGCAGATGAGATGTTGATGGACTCACAGAGACTGTTGGTTTAGATGGAGCAGCAGTAAATCCATGAGGAAGAGTTTGTGCAGTGATGAAGCTTGATGACTGTCAGCAGCTTGTTTCCATGTGGACTGCAGTGACATGTGCAGAGAAACACACCTGATGCTGACAGTGTGTGCAGGTGTGTGAGCTTGGAGCTCAGTGTGTTCACTCCAACACCTTAGCATGAAGCTGCTGCTGTGAACAGAACTGAAGTCCTGCTGCTCTTTATACTGATGATCAGCTGATCAAACTCATTGATCTCCTCTGCTCTTTCTTCTCTCTGCAGGTGGGAGTCATTCTGGTGATCAGGACGGTGTTTGTTGGAGAGGATGAAGTGTGTCCTGATGATCCAGCTGGTGTGTACAGACTCTGACTGGACCATGTTACTGGGAGGTGGACTGGGAACCAGTGTAAAGTGTGTTGTTGTCTCTGTGTAGTTTAGTGTTGCAGCTCCACACTGTGGATGATGGAGAAGTTCAGTTAATGTAGACATGATCCGTTGGAGGCTGATGTCAGGTTCAGAGGGCAGCCTGCATGTCAGAGTGTCAGGAAGTTTCAGGATGTTTGTGTCAGAGCAGGATTCTAGTTGAGTGGACTTTCTATTTCCAGCTGCAGTCAAAGTTGTTGAGCTTCTCTACCTGCAACACATTGAGCTGATGAGAACAAAGAGTCCTGGAAGCATGTCAGCTGAAGCCTTGGAGCCCACAGAGAGTTGAATGAAGCCCATGTTAGTGGTTTAGATGACGTCATGTTGAGGCGACAAACAGCTCTGGAGATGAATCCAGTTTAGTCCTCGGTGGTCCAGAAGCAGCTTGTTGAGCTCAGAGTTCAGATTTAATGTGAACATCTTTGGACCTTTGTGAGCTTCACTAAATGTTGGTGCTGGTTTCTCTCTTCTTCACCTTCAGTCTGTTCCTCGTGTTCAGAAGCTTCCAGGTCTCTGATATTCTCTGGTTTCTCTTTTAATGCCTTTAAATAAAGTCTATCTGCACACTTATTATGGCTGATTGTTGTCAGGACTTTATCTTAACTTGTGTTTCAGTTTAGTGGATCATGTCCATGTAAAAATGATCATCCTCAGAGTCACTCAAGCTGTTGGACAGATGTGATGTCATGGAGTAAGAAGTTCAGTAGTTTCCTCTGACAGGTGGAGAAGTAAAAACATAAAGCTGCTTCAAATGGAAACAGTCCAGTAAAGTCCAAGTACCTTGAACTTCTCCTGAAATCCAGGAGTTGTTTAGTAAATTGGATGAAGTGGTCCTTTAATGTTTGTGTTGCAGTTGAAGCAGGTGAGCAGCAGGTGTCAGTGCAGGATTAACCTCAGCTTCAGTCTGTCCACAGTGACGTCATGGATGGGAATAAACACAGATCACAGCCAGAAATAGCAAAATGTTCATTTGTGTTTGCATATATAAGCTGGTTCCTCACACAGGAACAACGTCGGGGCAGAAGACGACTGATTACAGAGTTTAACAGGTGTTCAGATGAAAATGAAACATGATGCATTAATGTTCTTTAGTTTAATGTAGAAGCTGGTTCAGGTCATTTAACAGCAACACAGTTTATGGTCATTCACACTTTGAATGGTGTTTCACATGAGACGGAACAGACAGACACATGTTTATATGGATATTTATATTGATCAGTGTTTTATTGATCTCAAAAATAAGAAAAGCCTGAGTGTGCTGTTGGCCGAGCATCTGCTGCACGTCATCGCCTGTTTCTCTCTCATCACTACCAGCATTATATGGACTAGTAAGTTTCATGACAAAGGTTCTGCTTCTATTTCTGACTGTGATGCTGCCACTCTAATCCTCAGCATGGACTTTGTTCCAGATGGCTCACCAGTTCATGGACCCACATAGTTTTGTGCATTTTGTGTAGCTGAGTTGCTTCAGTGTGTAGAAAAAGTGTATCATCCTATATTATGGACATATTTTTGCAAAAGGCTGCATCTGCTTGCTCATGTGTTGCCTCAGCTCTCCAAGGAGGAGTGACGTCTCCGTCAATGGAAGACGGATGTGATGGTATATTTGGCTGAATGAACTCATGGTTGTATGAGATGCTGACTCTGGTGTGACCTGGACTCTCAGATGCTGGATGTGGGCCTTCTGTTGATCTGTACTGACACAATAAACTACTGGACTCTTTCCTTTGGCCTGACTGTGTGATCGTTGCAGTGAGTGTTTCCATGACTTGGTGCAAAAGATCATGCAGCGAACAGACTCAGAGAGGAGCAGCAGCGTCCTCTGCAGGTTGGAGAGAGAACAGGCTGACAGCACCTGGGAACAGAACAGACTGGAGGACAGCAGAACACAAAACAACTGAGCTTCCACATTCAAATGATGAGTGAATTAAAGTCCACAGCAGAGAAAATTTCTACTGGTCAGCTGACAAGTAGAGTGTAGATTGACTGTGTGACTGTAGCTCCTGTAAAACAGCTTCTCAGGACATTTAGTGTTTAAATGGAGTCATCAGTTCTGAGTTTGCTTCTTCTTGATTCTTCCTTCTGTATATTTTAGTCAAAGGTTCTTATTGATAGAATTAAATGACGTTGGGAGCTGAAGCTTTGGAGGGGTTCTGGGAAATGTTACAAAAGTTGCATTCTCCTGAAACTCACGTAAAAACTGATCGATCAGTAGGAAGTCCGTTTCCTGCTTCGTTACCCTGACAACAGTGACGTCACGGTCCTTCCTGTTCTCCAGTTTAGTTCAACATTTACCGTCGTCGTGCTGCAGCTTGGTTTCTCTGTCTGAAGGTGAGTAAAAGACTGTTTAAAATGTTTCCTGCTGTTGGTTTAGTTCCAGCAGCAGAAGTGCGGCTCCACAGCTCCGTGTTCACTCCTTCATGGAACTAAAAAGTTGTCCGTTAGCGGCTAAAATGTGTGAATGTGTCTGAAAGTTGAAGAGAAACGTCTGTAAACTGATGTAGTTCAGTTGTACAGCTCAGTTATGGTTAACCTGCAAAAGTGTGAGAAACTGTGTTTTAAGTGGTGATTAAAGACTGCAGACTGCCACATTGAGCTAATGGCAAGTGCTGCTAAAGCAACTGTTAGCTAGTTAGCTTAGCTCTGTCAGGAAGCCAGAGCACGAGGCCAGCTCTGTGTTGGTGGGAATTAATTAATTAATGATTGGGAGAACATTAATGAAACTTCAGGAGACGATAAAAGCATGTGGACATGGTGTGTGTGTGTGTGTGTGTGTGTGTGTTTATGTCCAGTTTATCCAGTGGGACATTGTAGATCTTTTTCTGACCTACTATCTATGTAGAATGTTAGTGTTGGTGTTGGATCACAGTCCTGCTCCCTGTTCCTGCATCTGTCCATCTACATATTTACCAGCTGTCTTTCCTTCAGTCTCAGTGGTCTGGCCTTTGTTCCTGTTTCTTATCTAATGACCTGATAACAATAACTGGTGTCTTTTGCAGCTCTGTTGCTCTGTCAGTCGTTCCCTGACCCACCCAGGGAACCTTTACTTTACACCATCAGATCCTTATTGAGAATATTATTCACAGCTCCAAACAGCCACGTGGTCATTTAATCAGTGTTATGTTTGTATTGGTTTCATCTCTCTGACAGAATCTAAGATAATATTCTGATCAGTGACCAGACTGATGGTTTCAGGTAGAACGTGTCAGGAGCTGCTGAGGTAACATGGTACATGTTTGATTATTGGACCAGCTGCCAGGACAGGTTCTGACAGGATACAGCAAACTTTAAATGGAGAAACTGATTCCTGATCACTGCTTTTAATCAATATTTTATTTTCACAGTATTAATGTACATATTCCAAATAAATAAACATTCACATGTCAGGAGATTTATCAGTTTTTAGTTATTTATCAGGGAGTCAAAGCAAGAAGGTGCTGCAGGTTAATGATTAGTGACATTAAAGTCCATTAAAAGTACTCTTTGGTCTGTTTGAGGTGTTTCAGAGTGACGGCAGCCTGCAGACTCAGAGGATCGGTGACGGGAAGCAGCCGAGGATTTTCTATGTTTCTGCACAAACCCGGTCCAGACAGCAGAGATCTGTACTGGGGGGAAGAAGCTGAGTAAGTAGGACTTTGATTCATTGCAGTCTCTGAGGTTCCTCCTTCATCACCAACAAGCACAAACATGAGGCTCAGTGACTTTAAACAAAGTCAGCACACGGAGAGAATCGTTCTTTCAGAGGACACAGACGTCACATCAGACTGAGGACTGGATGTTTCATCTGGTCCTGTTTTGTCCTGTTCACCAAACCTCTGACTGAAATGTTCTGTTTAGTAAGACTCAGTTTTTATGTGGAATTGACCCAGAAAGTTGATGACCACCATGGTGGTACCTGTTAACTCTGACTGAGGTTTTAGTTTCTGTCAGGCCGACCTACATAAAGAAAGCCCGGCTCTGTTGAACTTGCCTGGTAGTCCAGCCCTCTGGTGTGGTGTTTGTTCTGACACATGTTGGTGGATCAGTGAGAGCATGTCTTCATTAGTGAAGAGCTTGTTGTGAAGAGTCTCCCTGGAGCAGTGAACCAAGGAGCAGCTTCTAAAGATCCAGAGCCTGATGAGATAGAAAGTGGTGACAGGAAGCCTGAAGTGAGTGTAAAGGTGAGTTTGAAGCTGGGCCTGATTGAGGCTGGTGTGCTTTGTCAGCAGCCTGTTAGTCTCCCAGGAGTCAGTGTGAGACTCAGCACGGTAGTTGACCTTGTGACCAGCAGGGGGAGTTATTGCAGTTGTAGTTAAAGCAGCAGTTGGAGCTGCAGCGACTTGGGCTTGAACGAGAGGAAAAACTAGAAACCATGAAACAGAGAAGTGAAGAGGATAATCCTGAGTTACAGCAGCACCATTTGGAGCTTTACTTTGTGAAGGACTAAATATCCTGGTCCAAAATGTGCCTTGAAAATATCCTACATTAATATTATTTTCCACTTTGACTCAATTAGATTTTAAACCAACATCAGTCCTGATCAGATCAAACAAATATTCATTCACTTCTCAGATTTTGACTTTTTAAATCAGTTTATTTGCATGATGCTGCTGTTTATAAAATAACATAACAAATGAAGTATTTTCTATATAATATATGTTAAGGGTATTTTTCCAGTGTGGTATTATTAGCACTCTTCCTGTATGGTATTAGAGCTTTAACAGTCTGGTATTAGTACATTTACAGTCTAATAGTGGTCCTTTAAATGTGGTATTAGTGGGTTCTCAGTGTGGTGATATTAGCACCTTTACAGTGAGCTGTTAGTACGTTTGTACAAAACAGAGAAGTGAAGCAAAGCTGGAGGTGCAGCAGTCCCAGCAGGAGCTGTTGAAAGTGGCACAACTGTGTGAGGGTTTACAGCTGAGGATGGTCAAGTCGTAGCAGTCGGACAGGAATTTCCAGTTTCAGCTTTGAGTGTAGCTGAAAGCAAAGTGGAGGAAACTGTAAGGTTTGTTGATTTTGTTGCTCCCCTGTATTTGGTTCAGCCTGGTATCAATAAAGCCTTGCACACTGATGAACAGTTGGCTTGATTAGCAGACCAGTTTAGCATTGATGTAAAGATGGACAGTGTCTTGATATATAAAATCTTTGAACAGAAAACATGTAAATGTTGTCACCAGTCTTTTCCTGGAAGTTGTCTGATGTTGCTCCTTTAAACCGACCACAGACTAAACGCTTCATTTGTGGAACATCTGCGTATCAACAGACTCTACAGTTTACTGATGTTCCCTGAACGCCTCACATGCAGACTATGGTAGATGCTGCTGGGTTCCCTCAGACAGGTGTACGACCAAACATTACTTAGAGAAATACTGCTGTAAGGTGTTCTAATGTCAGATGTACCCAAGCTGACACCAAGTCATTTCATCTACATCATCTGTTTTCTATGAGAGGAGAACATTTTAAATATCAATACCATGGCTTCATACCTGGAATCTGACACGTCACAGTCAACAAAACAACAGTGTCCTCATTTGGACCGGGGCAGGAGACCCAAACAATCACTAAGTAGGTGTTGAAAAGGATGTCCCACTGCTGGGATGGGGCACAACGGTGCAGCTTTAACCACCTGACTTGTAAGCTGGCATGTTGCTGGTCTGTAGTACTGGTGTGCAGTGTGTTTGGATGACATGGGGTTTATTCATATCCTTGATAGGTGGATGTCAGCTGGGTGTGTGTTCTGTTCAATAGGCTGGTCTGGGCACAGTAACTATCAACTTCACAAAACGTGAGTTTGCCAAGGCCACTGGAACATACCTTGAGAAGGTTTTGGGCCAAGGCCAAGTCCACCCAGTGCAGGACAAGATCTCAGCTGTGCAGCAGTTTCTCCAACCAGAAACCAAAAAGGAGCTGAATGGCAGGTTTTGTACAAACTTTGCATCGTTAGTTTTCCTGCTGACAGACCTGTTAAAGAGAGTGTTGAGTTTATCTGGACTCCACCATGTCAGGAGGCATTTCAAGGTGTCAGAGCTCTGTTGTTTTCAGCTCCAGTGTTATTGGCAGCACGCCTTGACCCACCATTCAAACTCAGATAGATGCCAGTTAAGTGGATGCTGGAGTGTTTTAGTTGTTGTTGGTTTGTTTTCAGGAGAATGTCCTGAGTGTGGATTGTCCTGTGAGTTTCTTTTCAAAGAAGGTTAATAAACATGAACTAAACTACTGACTCACTAAAAAGGAGACGATGGTGCTGGTGTGGGCTTTGCAGCACTTCAGTGTTTCCAGTGATTCTGAAGTGTTGCCCCTGGTGGTTTTTACTGTCCATAATCACATAGTCACTGTAAAACCCAAACCACAGACTCATGCATTGGACTGAATTTCTCCAACCGTACAATTAAGACGTTCACCATAGCCAAACAATTCAACGCGTTAGACAGAACAGGTATCAAGGCACTGACTGGAAACTGTTCAACAGTCCAGCGGAGAGGCTTAGTCAGAATGCCACTTAAGATAGCCAGGGAGAGTGGGTGCAGCTGGGGATATCCAAACACTGTGCTCTTTATCAGCTGATTGCAGATTTCCTACACCTGCCTGCCAGTGCTCACGCCCTCCCGGAGAGGGAGAGAGAGGAATGGGAAAAAGAGCTGCCACTACCTGGCGCTGGAGGTAGAGGGCGTGACAATTGAACTATGTCCAGCACACCAACAGTGATGTCAACACTTTATAATCCGTTTCCTGTCAGACACATTTAAGTAGCTTATTACTGAGTTCCAGTTATTTTCTATCTGTTAGTGGATCATTATGCAAGCAAAACCCATGCATCTCCAAATATGATTTTAAATATTTCTAATAACCAAGGATTAAAGGCTGTTTTATAAACATCTTACATTGTTCTTAAACTCAATAAGTAAATATGAATAATGATAATTGTACAAAAGCCGTTTACAAGTGGACGTGCGCAGTGCGCGCTCCCCTGCCTGCTCCTTGTTACGTCAGACAGCATCAGTCAGCAGACAGCGTCAGTGAGACGACAGCGGCAGTTCGGCTCAGTCTACTGAGATAATTGACACTGTTTTCTTTTCCTTTATTGATTGCTGTGCGTGAATGAGTGGAGGTAAGAATCTGCTAATGTTTGTTTAGCTATAGAGCAAGTTTGTTCGGTTTTTACCTTAACCACTTTTGTGTAGTTTGTCGTGGCATTTGTAATTTATCACTGTGTCAAGTGGAGTCAAGGTTTGAGATCCCAGTGCAGCCATATACAGAGGCTAAGTAAAGAAAATGATATGATTGCGCTTAGGCTTAATGATGATTTGAAAATATTCTTATGTTAAGTAATGATTTGAAACAGTTTATAATTATTGGGACGATTAAAAATGATTCTTTGTAACCAGAGTTCTGCAGGCTAAACTTAGCCGTGTGGCAGTTTAGAAACAGGACATGAAGTAAAATGTCTGTGCTCAAGTGTGTGTCCTTAAGTTTTCAATAACTTTTAATGATCAAGCGATTGGAAAGTTGTCTCAGTTGATTCAGATGATGTGATGATTCTAAATATATAATATCAATGAGATTTGAAGTAATTCTAATATGTTTCTCTGAGCAGCTGACAGTAAAAGAGGAGGTCCTCTTAGTGTGTCACAACCAGAAAGAGGAAGTCGAGCAAACCAGACTGGATGAGACAATGTCTCAAGTTTTGGAAAGTATGAATCATGAATCATGCTACAGGGCTAACTGAGACGATGAGCTAATGTTAAGAAAGTGTGTTTTGGGAGGAGAGAAAGGTGCATGTGTCTCTGAGGAATATAGGAAAGTATAAAAATGAGAGACAGACACAAATTAAACTGAGTTGTCCGAGGACATCACAGAAGATGGTTCGATCTGGCTTTAGTCCAGGATGAGTGGAGTTCTACTCTACTAAGAAAAGAACAGTTTAGATCGGTCTGCAATTTTGTTGAAGATGGAACAGAGCAATATATCCTTCCCTCTGCGAGAGATAGCAGAACAAGCGGCCTGTTCAGGCTGTTCAGCCTGTGCTAGGAGAGTCCTTGACTTTCCTTAGCTTATTTTGCCATCGTGTTGGATTATTGAAACTTTTCCACAACGAAGCCAAGGATTAAAAGGATTTTTGCAAGACTGATTTGGGATCTGGACTGTTCACTCCCCTTGGGATGCATGGGGAACTTATTGGATATATTGAGACTTTGTACGGAGTTATCATTCCTTAAGGAACTCTATTGCACCCAAGTCAGGACTGGACGCGGTGGTGCTGGCCGGGTTGCCTGTCCTCTCCTTTCCCAAAAACACACAATCGGGTAATTAGTCTTGAAGAGCTCAGCATTGTTTTATTAACCTAATTAGCTAACCATAATCAGGAATTTTTGATATATTAGAATTTAATCATCTGCTGTTGCTGTAACCTTGCCAATAATATTCAATAAACACTGGATAAGCATCTAAAGAGAAGTTGTCCGGACTTTTAAATTAATCACCTGAAACACCTCATGGATGTAAAAAATTAAGCAATTGTGTGCATAAGGTCTGAAGGTTCTGACAGGTTGTTCTAGTTAAAAAGAAAGTAGATTTTTAAACAGATCCCTGGGGTCTACTGTCCAGACCTCTAAACTAAACCTAGCAATTCACCAAGTGCTGTCGTCAACAGAGGAAGGAGCTGTCGTTAACAGGCGTGACTGATGTGAGGGCTGGGCTACGAGGCTACTTAGTTTAGTTTTCGGTCAGAGTAAGCGAGGTCGGCGTCTGGAAGAAGACAGTGAGAGCTAGGCGAGTCCCCTCACCACCAGCTTAAGCTGTTCTGCTGAACTCACTGGGTAATACCCATGAGCAGTTTAGAACCTAACCCTAGAAACGGAGAGCTGGTCCAATTATCCTGTTAAAGGGTAAACTTGGGAGACGATAGCTGCGTCATATCGCCGTTAATTAATGAGTCGGTTACCACTGGATTCTAAGTTATAGTACTTATATGGACGACTGTTTGAGCAGTTTTGTTAGAAGATGTGATACTGAAAATTGTTGGTTACACTTTATAATAACGATCATTTATAAGGCATTTATAAGCTATTAATAGGTGTTAGTAGATAGTTAATTAATCATGAACAAACAACTTATAAACATTCGTAAATGATTATTAAATCATTTATAAATGCTTATAAATGATCGTTTTTAAATGATTAATTGTTTACAGCTTAAGTTACAAGACATTTATAAGCTATAAGTAGATCTTGAACTAATGATGAATAAACTATTTATATATATTTGTAAATGATCAATAAAACAGTTAAAACTTAAGTTGTACAACATTTATATATGATTTTTACATTATGAGAAACACTGCATCAACATTGTTTGTACATGATTTATTCATCATCAACTAATGTTATTCAATATGTAGGAAAACACTTTTTGAATGATTTCAGGAAATATCCACTACCACCATTTGTTTATTCATGTTTAACTAATCTAAAGTGAAAACTATTCATTGTTTACTAATGTTTGTTCATGTTTATTCATGATTTGTGGACCTTTTGCTCACCTCTTATGAACCATCTGACTTTTATGAATACAGATACAAAGAAACTTCTTCATCTTTAACAAATGATTTGTTAGACATTTATAAAAAAATCTATAAATCATTTGTAGATGTTATTATGACCCCTAATCTAAAGTGAAAACTATTCATCATTTACAAATATCTATTAATGTTTGTTAAACACTTGTAGACTTTTTCATCACATGTAACAAATGTTGTAGACAACTTTGGGATCCATCCTTCTCTGTGACATCAAAC
The DNA here is from genome assembly GCA_024666655.1 of Dascyllus trimaculatus. Taxonomy (NCBI): domain Eukaryota; kingdom Metazoa; phylum Chordata; class Actinopteri; family Pomacentridae; genus Dascyllus; species Dascyllus trimaculatus. The sequence goes on along the minus strand of CM045468.1, from coordinate 2,987,985 downwards.
AGTGACAGAATTAAGAATACAGAGTATCAGAGTATAAAACATTTTATTAAAACAATCACAGCAACCAAGATTTTTGATCTTGCAAAAATCCATTTGTGTCCAGTCCACTTTCTCACAGCTTTCTCCCTGTGGTTGTCCCGCCAACACCTCCTGGATCATACAATAAGAGAAAGGGGGTAATACATTCATATGACGTTATAACACCAGCTAAAACAATTACTACTATTCTTAATAGAACAAGTTCTTCAATGTTTCATGTAACGCTAACTTATTCCCTTGCATCAGTCTGCACTGACTATGTGGGATTAGCAAAACTATCCAACCACACTGTCATGTAGTGTTGATAAAGCTAGCTAGTCCGGTAGACATCCTGGGCTGAAACATGTAGGTCAGAACAAGAGCTAAGCGCTCCAAGCGAACTTGGACTATCAAAGACGGTAAAGGAGCTGCAGCTGCAGCTCAGGTAACTATGCTAGGCTAACGGCCACAGTACCACAGTTCTAAAGTCACGTTTCCTGGCTAACTTATTTAAAGACTTATTTGAACTAGCTTACTCTGCTAAACTACCAAGCAAGCGCAAACACTATGTTTTTAGCCAGCTAGCTATATTAGCTATATGGGCTAGTCTAGCTAGCTTTATCAACACAACATGACAGTGTGGTTGGATGGTTTTGCTAATCCCACATAGTCAGTGCAGATTGATGCAACGGAGTAAGTTAGCATTAAATGAAACATTGAAGAACTTGTTCTATTAAGAAATAGTAGTAATTGTTTTAGCTGCTGTTATAACGTCATATGAATGTATGACCCCCTTTCTCTTATTGTATGATCCAGGAGGTGTTGGCGGGACAACCACAGGGGGAAAGCTGTGAGAAAGTGGACTGGACACAAATGGATCTTTGCAAGATCAAAAATCTTGGTTGCTGTGATTGTTTTAATAAAATGTTTTATACTCTGATACTCTGTATTCTTAATTCTGTCACTGTTTGATGTCACAGAGAAGGATGGATCCCAAAGTTGTCTACAACATTTGTTACATGTGATGAAAAAGTCTACAAGTGTTTAACAAACATTAATAGATATTTGTAAATGATGAATAGTTTTCACTTTAGATTAGGGGCCATAATAACATCTACAAATGATTTATAGATTTATTATAAATGTCTAACAAATCATTTGTTAAACATGAAAAGAGAAGTTTCTTTGTATCTGTATTCATAAAAGCCAGATGGTTCATAAGAGGTGAGTAAAAGGTCCACAAATCATGAAGAAACATGAACAAACATTAGTAAACAATGAATAGTTTTCACTTTAGATTCGGGGCCACAATAACATCCACAAATGATTTATATCATTTTATGAATGTCTAACAAATCATTTGCTAAACATGAATAAACAAATGGTGGTAGTGGATATTTCCTGAAATCATTCAAAAAGTGTTTTCCTACAAATAACATCAGTTGATGATGAATAAATCATGTACAAACAATGTTGATGCAGTGTTTCTCATAATGTATAATCATATATAAATGTTGTACAACTTAAGTTTTAACTGGTTTAATGATCATTTACAAATATATATAAATAGTTTATTCATCATTAGTTCAAGATCTACTAATAGCTTATAAATGTCTTGTAACTTAAGCTGTAAACGATTTAATAATCATTTAAAAACGATCATTTATAAGCATTTATAAATGATTTAATAATCATTTACGAATGTTTATAAGTTGTTTGTTCATGATTAATTAACTATCTACTAACATCTATTAATAGCTTATAAATGCCTTATAAATGATCGTTATTATAAAGTGTTACCAAATTGTTATTCCATATTGTTTGTCAGCTTTAGTTATAAGATATTCTTTCTCTCATTTATTTCAGAACCACACGCAATCATTGTTGTAATCTCCTGCTGAGACAATTAAAGTATCTGCAGAACCAATTCTCTAGCCGGAATCATTTGTCCATAGTTGTCCTACCCAAACCAGTGTGTTTCCGAGGTCCCCATCCTCACAATAATTAAAAAAGAATAATGACAAAAAATACAATAGTTGACTAATATGTTGATGTCATGTGAAATCATAACCTAACAGTTGAGATTTACTTGTTTAAAAATACAGTTATCTTATTTCCTGTAACAGATATTGCAGTCTGATGCTGTCGTGATCACAGGTGGATAAACAGATCGAATATATCTGTGGAAACAATAATGTTGTGTTTTGTCGTTCTCAGCTGCCCAGCCAAAGATGGAGGAGGAGTGGTCAACCACACTGGAGAACGTGAATAATCCAGATGTTAGTGAAGCCCTATTGAATGTCTCATGTTGATTTAACTGATAATGTTGCCATCAGTAGAAACGGAAATGGAAAAAAGTTGTTCAGTTCACCCTGATGTTTGATGTTCAACAAGAAGAAATGAAACTGTTTCCTCATGAAAGTATGGAATGATTATGTTGAGACACCAGGTCCATTTTTGTTTCACTTCCTTGCTTTAAATTTGTTTTCCAGATTTACCCTGTGGACAGAAAGACCATTGAGTCCCGTGTGGCTCTGCTGATCACTAATATTCAGTTTGCTAAAGCGAAATTAAAGAGAAATGGCGCTGAGAGAGACAAGGAGAACATGGAGAAACTGCTCTCAGATTTAGGATATGAGGTGGTGAAACGCAGAGACCTCACTGCAGAGGTATTTTATAAAAAGGGAAATTTAAGAGAGCATCTTGTTTGCTTGACTTACTGATCCAGTCCTGATGCACTGACTGCTGTGTTCTCACAGGAGATCAACGAGGCCCTGATCGAGTTCTCTAGACATCCAAAACTCAAAGACACAGACAGCGTGTTGGTGGTTATCATGTCTCATGGGAAACTGGGAGCAGTACTTGGTGTCAACTCTGAAGATGAGACGTCGACAGATGTGTTTGACATTGACAACATTTACAAACACTTGGGTTCAGAGGAATGTCCAGCGCTGCTGAACAAACCCAAGATCATCATCATCCAGGCCTGCAGAAGAGGTGATTCTCAGGTCTTCTTACAGAAACTCAACTTCAGTTAACTGAAGAGTCGACTAATGTCTTCTTATCTTAAAGAATGTTGCCTATGTTTCAGGTCAGGGAGGAGATGTGCTTGTTCGTGATAATGCCGACCAATCTATGGAATGGGACTCTGTGCTACATCCAGGTGCTGAAGGCAACATGGAACGACGTGTGCACAGAGAAAAAGACTTCATTTCTCTGCTCTCCTCCACCCCTGGTCAGTGTTAAGGTTAAGATGAACATCAGTAATCTACAGTGATAAGAGCCAGAAATAGTTGCCTCATGTAGTAAAAATGAAACCTATTTTCTGTCTCTGAATGTTTTTCCTGCAGGTACTTTGTCATATAGACACACACGTGATGGGAGTTTCCTCATCCAGTACATTGTGGAGGTTTTCAACACCTTCGCACATCAGGATCACATCGAGGAGCTTTTTAGAAGAGTAAGTTTCTCTTGTACAAACTCTCTTCTGGGTTTATGCTTGTGTGCAAATGTAAAGCTATATCACTACAGAGCGAGCAATTCCTGTTTTATCAGTGTGAGTTTTGCTTCATTCTATGCTCTGTTTGTTTCAACCTCACAGGTCATGCAACGCTGTGAGGATTTCACAGCTGGAGACAGAAGACAGATGCCGACCAAAGACAGATGCACTCTAACAAAGCTCTTCTACTTCTTTCCAGGTACTAAGACAGGACTGGGGTTTGCAAGCAAAATGACAACATTAAACCTGATCATACCAAGAGGGGTACCCTGTAAAACAAAACATTTTTAGAAACAGCTTTTAACTGTAGTTTTTTGGACAATGTAGCATTATTTTACAGATTTCCCCATATTGTTAAATCAGACGACGTCTTGTTAATGCACAGAAAGAAGCATTAATATACGTGTCAACTGGAAACAAAACAACAACCCAAAACTGAAATAATATCCACGTCCAAAATCTGTATTTATACCAACAGAAATTTCTTCTTTCATAATGTGTAACTGCTTTATTGTATTTAAATCTGCTGGTGTATTTTTTGTAGCATCCTTGCTGCCAGATTGTCACAGTTTCTGCTCAGGATCTTTTTCGACAGTGTACCTGCAGACCCCAGATCTAAAGTTTCCATCCCATCATCCTGGTGCTTTGTTCTGCCACTTAGACTTTTCATGAATTTGTGAATCAGTTTGTCCAATTTGACTTTAGAACTTAGTTTACCGTTTCTGTTTTGATCAGTGCTTTTAAAAAACAGCAATGTAATGTCATCCTGGGGGACTCCAGACAAAAGGACCCAATTCCACTTCATGCAGTTTAAATAGATGGCGCTATTTATTGAGTTCATGTTTGCCAAGAGTCTAAATTTAAACACTGTCAAGGAGGGAAAAGGTGCTCTGTTAGAAGACGGACACAGATTTCATCATATGCTGTCAACAGCCCTGAATATTTCTCCTCTTAAAATAAGGTGATGATTAAAGTCAGACAATACATAATTTCATGATAGAGGAAGAATAAGATGAAATGTTCTTGTTTTACTGAACAAGATAAGAGTGACATGGCACCGTGTGAGTGAGGGGAAAAGCAAAAATAGGAAACTTTTTGAGGATTAGAAAGATTCAAGGAGGTTTTCTCAGTTCCTCAGATCTTTACCATCATTTTACAAATCTGTACACATGACAACGCAAAAACGATTGACGTGTTTGAGTGGACTAGTTGGTAAAGGTGTGTACATGTGAGTCAGAGACAGAGATGGTGACAGACAGTGGAGTGGAATTAGAGATCTGCACTACATGATACTTTCTGTATCTGTAAATGTACAAACACACACATAGACACTCACATTCCTCAAGACACACATAGACAAAATTACCTCCACAGAGCCACTAACTTTCCAGAATGTGTTTTCATTCGTCTGTTTTTTAACAGCGTCTTCTCATTTGTGTAATTTCTTGTTTTCTGATTCAGAGATTCTGTCTGGTTGTCGAGAAAAACTCAAGTCTAACCTGAAGACGAGGTTCCAGAGTGTGTTTGAGGGCATCGCTAAAGCAGGACAGAAAACCTTTCTGAATGACATCTACACAGAGCTGTACATCACAGAGGAAGGGACTGCAGAGGTCAATGATGAACATGAGGTCAGACTGATTGAAGCAGCTTCCAGGAAAACAAACGGAGCAGAAAGAGCCATCAAACCAGAAGACATCTTCAAAGACCCATCTGGAAGAGACAAACCAATCAGAACAGTGATGACAAAGGGAGTGGCTGGCATCGGGAAGACAGTGTTAACACAGAAGTTCACTCTGGACTGGGCTGAAGACAAAACCAACCAGGACATCCAGTTCATGTTTCCATTCACTTTCAGTGAGCTGAATTTGGTGAAAGAGAGAAAGTTCAGCTTGGTGGAACTTGTTCATCACTTCTTCAGAGAAACCAAAGAAGCAGGAATGTGCAGGTTTGAAGACTTCCAGATTGTGTTGATCTTTGATGGTCTGGATGAGTGTCGCCTTCCTCTGGACTTCCACAACAATGAGATCCTGACTGATGTGACAAAGTCCACCTCAGTGGATGTGCTGCTGACAAACCTGATCAGGGGGAAGCTGCTTCCCTCTGCTGGCCTCTGGATAACCACAAGACCTGCAGCAGCCAATCAGATCCCTCCTGACTGTGTGGACATGGTGACGGAGGTCAGAGGGTTCACCGACCCACAGAAGGAGGAGTACTTCAGGAAGAGATCCAGAGATGAGCAGCAGGCCAGCAGGATCATCTCCCACGTGAAGACATCACGAAGCCTCCACATCATGTGCCACATCCCAGTGTTCTGCTGGATCACTGCTACAGTTCTGGAGAAGCTGCTGGGAAGCAGAGAGGGAGGAGAGCTGCCCAGCACCCTGACTGAGATGTACATCCACTACCTGGTGGTTCAGGCCAAAGTCAAGAAGGTCAAGTATGATGGAGGAGCTGAGAAAGATCCACACTGGAGTCCAGACACCAGGAGGATGATTGAGTCTCTGGGAAAACTGGCTTTTGAGCAGCTGCAGAAAGGAAAGCTGATCTTCTATGAGTCCGACCTGACAGAGTGTGGCATCGACATGGAAGCAGCCTCAGTGTACTCAGGAGTGTTCACACAGATCTTTAAAGAGGAGAGAGGACTGAACGAAGACAAGGTGTTCTGCTTCGTCCATCTGAGCGTTCAGGAGTTTCTGGTTGCAGTCTACATGTTCCACTGTTACACCAACAGGAAGGAGAAGGTTCTGGAGGACTTCCTGGGAAAAGACTGGAAAGTCAAGAACAGAGACACTCTGGATGTGTTCCTGAACAGAGTCATGGAGAAATCCCTCAGCAGTAAAAATGGTCACCTGGACCTGTTTGTTCGCTTCCTTCATGGCCTCTGTCTGGAGTCCAACCAGAGACTCTTAGGAGGTCTGCTGGGTCGGACAGAGAACCGTCCAGAAATGATCCAGAGAGTCATCAACAACCTGAAGAAGATGAACACTGATGGAATGTCTCCAGACAGAAGCATCAACATCTTCCACTGTCTGATGGAGATGAAGGATCTCTCAGTTCATCAGGAGATCCAAGAGTTCCTGAAGTCAGATAACAGATCAGAGAAGGAACTCTCTGAGATCCACTGCTCAGCTCTGGCCTACATGCTGCAGATGTCAGAGGAGGTTCTGGATGAGTTGTACCTGAACGAGTACAACACATCACTGGAGGGAAAACTGAGACTGATTCCAGCTGTGAGGAACTGCAGAAAGTTTGGGTGAGTCCAGATGTGATGAACATGATCAGTCAGTAGATCAGTGGTTCAGTTCTTCAGATGTTCTCACGAGAACATTCTCATTATTCTTCATGTTCCACTTGTTTATCTCAAACATCACATGTCAGCTGAGTTTAGTCTCAGATGTTCTTGAGCTGCTTCAAACGCTGTGAACATGTAGATTTTTTAGTTGGTTGTGTTTAAAGCAGTTAAATGGATCAACTCAGTTTTTGTGTTTCATTCTAATAATTGTTTGTCTGACAGTTTTTTCTTGTGGTTCTTCTTTTGGCTGATGGAGGAAACATGCAGATCTGCTGAAACACATGAAGAACTGTAGATGTTCTTGTCCAGGTTTTATCACAGCATCACTTGATCACAGCATGTTGGAGGTTCAGACAGTTTTCAGTGAACACACTCAAAGTTGACAAAGAGGGAAGTGGTGTTCCAGGACCAGTCCAAATGTTTTTGTATAAACATGTTTTATCATTTATGTTTCATGACAGACTTTCACGCTGTGAACTCTCAGAGAGTCACTGTGAAGTCGTGGCCTCAGCTCTGAAGTCCAACCCCTCCCATCTAAAAGAACTGATCGTGAGTGAAAGCTCCCTGCCGGATTCAGGAGTGAAGCATCTTTCTGATGGACTGCAGAGTCCAAACTGTAAACTGGAGACTCTCATGTGAGTTCACTCACTGTTTTTAATATATTGAATTCAAATCCTGGTTTGTTTTTCCTACATTTTGTGTCTTTTCCTGAAAACAGTCTGAAGATGTTTGAGATTGTTGAAGTGTGAATGAATCCCCTGATCAGCTGACTGCAGTGTTCCAAGATGGAGGACAGAATCCACAGTCCTGCTGTGTGTCTGAATGTAAAGCTGATGTTAAAGTGATGTGAGGCTTCAGCAGTCTGACTTCCACACATCCAGTCAGGATGTTTGTGTTTCCACAGTGTTTGTGCTGCAGTGGAGCCTCAGGAACTCAGAGAGGGAGTTTAGTTGTCAACAGTCTGGAACTTGATGAGTGTCAGAAGCTGAAGCTGGATGTTAGAGTGAGCTGAGCTCATGAAGGGATTCCTTACAGTGGAGTTGTTAGGAAGAGAACAGTGGACAGTCAGTGAGGACAGCAGGAATCAGAATCCCTCTGTAATGTACAGATGACATGTGACTGTTGTTGGAAGACACACTGGAACATATGAATGAGACAAAGCTACAAAGCTGATGAACACAGAAGAAGAAGGTGATGGAATAAATGACAGAAGGAAGAGATGTGATGTTGATCCTGTAATGAGAGAGTGGACTGAGGTCAGCAGCATGTTGTCACTAATATGAATGAGAGCTCTTCTTCTCTGGTTCTGTTGGACTGTTAGAAGCTGCTTCCTGTTGGCTTCAGCTGTTTGGAGTTTCCATTTTATAAACTTGTACATTGTGAAGCTTCTTCATCTCTGAACACATGATGAAACTCTGAATGGTTTCAAGAAGGAACTTTGTCTCCTAAACTCACATTTTTTATTCTTTATTCAGAATTGAGATGTGCATGTTGTCAGAGATCAGCTGTGGTTATCTGGTCTCAGCTCTGAAGTCCAACCCCTCCCATCTGGAACATCTGGACCTGAGCATTAACTACCTGCAGGATTCAGGAGTGGAACATCTGTGTGGTTTTCTGGAGATTCCACACTGCAGCCTGAAGACTCTGGGGTCAGACATCATGTTTTATTTGTGTGCTGAGATGAATGTGATGTAAAGTTGTGGTGACACTAAACTGCAGCCATCAGGCTGATCTTCTACTGATCCACACTGAGGATCTTCATGGTAACGTCTGTTTTCTTCTTCCCTGTTTAGTCCTTTGACTGAGGCAGAGAAATGTTGAGCTGCACATTTCAAAGCTCAGTTTAACAAGAAAAACCCTCAGAGAATAATTGACTGTGAAACTCTGACACACGTGATCTTCAGCTCATATGTTAATATTTATGTGGATGATTATAGGTTGGGTTTTATCGATATCTGTATTATTTATTATTTTATTATTTTATTTATTTGACCAGGGACAGTGTACAGTATACATTAACCTCAGAAAGGAGAGATGCATTGTACCAGGGTATAGCACGAGTGCTAGTTTCCACCTGTAGTCCCTGGGCAAGCTGATGTTAACAAACATAAATTAATAAAACAAAACATTACATTAATTAATAAATATCCCCCAAACAGCATAAAATTCATTCATCCATAAACACTCCTTAGCAAATACATTCTCCCATGCACACAGTGATATTACATTCTGAGAGCAGCTTTGATTTAAAAGAAGCCATTGCTTGGCCTTAAGTGAAAAAGTGTGATCATTTTGTACATGTGATCAGCTCTGTTGGTAACATATTCCACTGTACTTATTGATACTACTCTCTAATTCTCTGATTTAGTACAGAAAATAAATAATAATAAAGACATGACAAGAAAAGCTTTGAAAAATTCTGTCTTGATTGAAGCAGCATCAGTTTGTACAGATGGAGCCGCTGGTGGAGCTGCAGAGTTTCAGAGCTGAAGTCACTCCGTGTTTATTGGAGCAACAGCATGTTGTCATTAATATGAATGAGAGCTCTTCTTCTCTGGTTCTGTTGGACTGTTAGAAGCTGCTTCCTGTTGGCTTCAGCTGTTTGGAGTTTCCATTTTATAAACTTGTACATTGTGAAGCTTCTTCATCTCTGAACACATGATGAAACTCTGAATGGTTTCAAGAAGGAACTTTGTCTCCTAAACTCACATCTTTTATTCTTTATTCAGATTGTGGGACTGCAGGTTGTCAGAGGTCAACTGTGGTTCTCTGGTCTCGGCTCTGAAGTCCAACCCCTCCCATCTGGAACATCTGGACCTGAGTGAGAACAACCTGAAGGATTCAGGAGTGGAACATCTGTGTGGTTTTCTGGAGAGTCCACACTGCAGCCTGAAGACTCTGGGGTCAGTTCACTGACTGCCTGTTACTGTTGTAGATCTGATATGTTTAATGACATGTGAAGCTCATCTATGTTCAAACAGAACTTCCATCCTTGAAGCTGTAAATCTGCTGTGGTTCATATTTTCTGTCTTCTTTAGTGTGTTGTGACAAGAGACGAGTGTTTGTATCAGAAAGTGTAGAAAATGTTCAGTGTTGGTTGTTAAAGTAAATGAATGTTTGTAATTAGTGCTGAAGAGTCACATCTGGATCCATAAGATCCTCTGAACTCAGATCATTTTGAAGATGATGCAGCATGTTATTGATGTGTGGACATGAATAGGTGGATGAATGTTGAGCTGACATGTTGATGATCCACAACAAGAGAAGGACAAAGTGACTCTGCTGGTTGTAGAGAAAATCTGATTGATGAGGACAAAGTAATGTTGAGCTGCACATTCACAACATGAACACATCTGTAAAAACAACAATAATAAATTTTATTTATTTAGCACTTTTCCAGCAATAGCGCACAATGTGCTTCACAATCAGATAAAATACATGTATATAAAAGCTATAAAATAAATTTTAAAATGGAGGAGAGTAAAATAGAATAAAAAATCAGAATAGGAAGAATAAAAAGAGACTTAAATGAAAATCCACCTACACAATAAAAAAATATTCAACCACAAAATCAGCAAAAGCAAGCCTAAAAAAAAATCTTTAAATGGATTTATTATCCCTTTAATTCATTTATTTATCTCCTTTAATAGTTTTAGTCAACAATCTTGCAGCTGAATTTTGTACTACTTGCAGTTTGTCCAAAGATTTCTGATTCAGACAGGTAAATAAAGAGTTGCAGTATTCCAATCTTGATTAAATAAAGGCATGAATATTTTTTTCAGTATCTTTAAATGACAGAATGGACCTAATTTTAGCTATGTTACCGAGTTGCTAGTAGCATGACTGTACAAGCTTCTTATCGTGGAGCTAAAATCTGAGTTCAGTATCAAATATCACACCGAAATTTCGGGAAGAGGGCCTAATATTAGAAGCAAGAGGTCCGAGAGATGATTGATTATGATCAGACACTAACTTTAGACCAAGTATGAAGACCTCGGGTTTTTTTTTAGTTTAACTGTATAAAATTATTAACCAGCCAATTCTGAACATCAGCTAAACAGTCATGCAACACCAACACATTGCTGAAATCAGTGGATTTTACTGAAATATACAACTGCGTGTCATCAGCATAGCAGTAAAAAGCTATTTTATGCTGACAAATAATATCTGAATAATAATCTGATGGATCATCAATGATTTGATCGACATCTATTATTATCTATCATTTTCAGATTGAGGGACTGCAGTTTGTCAGAGATCAGCTGTGATTATCTGGTCTCAGCTCTGAAGTCCAACCCCTCCCATCTGGAACATCTGGACCTGAGCGGGAACAACCTGCAGGATTCAGCAGTGAAACATCTGAATGATCTTGTGAAGAGTCCACACTGCAGCCTGCAGACTCTGGAGTAAGTAGAAGGTTCCAGTCAGTCAGTTTTCTACTCAACAGTCAGCATCACAGCAAAGATCCAGTGTCTCCTGTAAACCTGCAGCTTCTCAGTGAAGCTGTGAAGCAGAATGGAGACAGACTCCAGGACTGGACAGAAACACAGAGACTGCAGTGACATGTGCAGAGAAACACACCTGATGCTGACAGTGTGTGCAGGTGTGTGAGCTTGGAGCTCAGTGTGTTCACTCCAACACGTTAGCATGAAGCTGCTGCTGTGAACAGGACTGAAGTCCTGCTGCTCTTTATACTGATGATCAGCTGATCAAACTCATTGATCTCCTCTGCTCTTTCTTCTTCTCTCTGCAGATGGGAGTGATGATCAGGACGCTGTTTGTTGGAGAGGGTAAAGTGTGTAGACATGATCCGTTGGAGGCTGATGTCCGGTTCAGAGGGCAGCCTGCATGTCAGAGTGTCAGGAAGTTTCAGGATGTTTGTGTCAGAGCAGGATTCTAGTTGAGTGGACTTTCTATTTCCAGCTGCAGTCAAAGTTGTTGAGCTTCTCTACCTGCAACACATTGAGCTGATAAGAACAAAGAGTCCTGGAAGCCTTGGAGCCCACAGAGAGTTGAATGAAGCCCATGTTAGTGGTTTAGATGACGTCATGTTGAGGTGATAAATTGAAGATGAATCCAGTTTAGTCCTCGGTGGTCCAGAAGCAGCTCTGATTGGACCAGAACCCGACCGCTGAGCTCCATCATGGCAGCAGCTTTTAAACTGGCTGCTCCACTGTCACTCCACCATATCACACATTACCAACCATCTCAAGCGGTGATTGTAACAAGTTCCTCACATTCATTGTTGATAAGGTAACAGCCATTTGGTTTAGCATGCCTTCTGGGACTTGCCCACCCACCTGTAGCCCCCCTCTATCCCCCACTGTCCTGCTCCTTCCAATCCATCAGTCTGCTTGACGTACTGGATTTAGTTAGGAAAGTAAAGATATCCTCTAGCTCTGTGGACTTTCGACCATCATCCCTGTTTTTAGATGTTTTGCCAACTATTGGACCCACTCTGTTAGCCATTGTTAATTCCTCCTTGTCTACAGCTTTTGTCCCTTCCTATTTTCAGCAATCTTCCATTCAGCCGATTTTAAAGAAACCTAACTTAGATCCTGCTCTGCTGAATAGTTATAGGCCTATCTCTAAACTACCACTACTAACTAAAATTTTAGAGAAGGTTGTGGCCACCTAACTCACTGCTGCATTGGATAAACAATATTTATGATAAATTTCAGTCAGGATTTAATTTAATTCAATTCAATTTTATTTATATAGCCCATATTTACAACGTAAGTCGTCATATAGCGCTAAACAAGCAGCATTTAGGAAACAGCACTGTTCTGAGACTGCTCTTCTTAGAGTTTCAAATGATATTTTTTTGTCTTCTGATGCAGGTGACTGCTCTGTGTTGGTACTTCTTGACCTCAGTTCTGTGTTTGACACAGTGGACCATCACATACTCATTTAAAGGTTCAGTGATTGTGTTGGAATATCTGGCATAGCATTGGACTGGTTTTCATCCTGTTTGACCGACAGGAGTTTCTCCGTCTCTATTGGAGACTTTGTGTCTGATTCCTCCCCTCTGTCATGTGGTGTCCCACAGGGCTCAGTCCTGGGGCCTCTGTTATTCTCCTTATATTTGTTGCCCTTGGGACAAATAATAAGCCAGTATGATGTTGCATGTCATTTATATGCGGATGATATCCAGCTCCACTTTTTTCTTTCAAACCTACTGAGCCCTTCAGGTTATCCAGGCTCCTTGACTGCCTTAATGCTATGAGGGTCTGGACGGCAGAAAACTCTCTGCAGCTTGATGATGATAAGACTGAGGTTCTGATTGTGGCTCCAGAAAAGGTTGTTGCTGTCATCATGCAAAATATTGGACATCTTTCCACTGCTGCTCACTCCAACCTGGAATCTTGGGGTCGTACTTGATAAATCCATGTCATTTGACACCCACTTGAAGCCCCTGTCCAAATCTTGTTTTTTTCCATTTCAGAAATAGAATTAAACTGACATCTGTAGTTTCAACTGTTGAGCTTGAGACAATCATACATGCCTTCATCTCATCTCGCTTTGACGACTGCAGTTCACTTTTCACCTCCCTTCGTATTTCTGCTCTCCATCATCTGCAGGCGATCCAGAACGCTGCTGTCCGACTACTAACTAGATCAAGTAGACGCTGTCATATCACCCCAATATTAAAATCCCTTCCCTGTCACATTTAGGATCCAGTTTAGAAATTTTAACCATCACCTACAGTGTGTTAAGTGATCAGGCTCCTGCTTATGTTGCTGAGCTACTCCAACCTCACCAGTCAGCTCGATCTCTCAGGTTAAATATATTAAATTTGTTGTCTGTCCCTTCGACTCACCTCAAGACACAAGCTGGATGGGCTTTTGCAGCCGTAGCACCTAAACATTGGAATGCTCTGCCAGCACCTTTACGGTCTGCTGAGTCTGTGGTGTCTTTTAAAAGCCAGCTGAAGACACTCCTGTTTAGACAAACATTTGGGTCATTTGCATGCTCTAGCCCTGCACTTGTTTTATTCATGTATTTCTTTATTTTAGCTGTATATTGTGCTTTTAACTATGTACTGTGCAGCCTTGCACTTTTAACTTCATAGCTCAAGCTGTCTTTTTCATGTTTTGTGTTTTCTTGTATTTTTTGTCACTGTTCTAAAGCACTTTGTGACCTTTTGTCTGTGAAAAGTGCCTCATAATTAAGTTTATTTACTTACTTACTCTGTGGCAGCTGCTGTGATGTGAGCAGCTCGTCCACGTGGCTCATTCTGCCTCAGTTCAGCGATGCTCCACGTCTGACCAACTCCAACTTGACTGATGGGTTTTTTTAAGGTGTGAATATTGACTGAGTTGACCATGTGTAAAATCTGTGCTCAAAGGTAACATTAGTTTTTGAGTTCAAAGTTCTTCAAGAAGGTGGGTCATGATGATGTTTGTGTTGTCTTGGTGACAGTCTGTGGATGGATGTCTGAAGAGACATAACTGGAGAAGTAATGTAGCTGGAGTCCTGAAATGTAATGTTCTCACTGACATGTACATCTGGTCTTCAGTGGTTCAACCCTGCTTTGATGGAATAATACAAACCAGTTATATGATGGTGCAAAGTTGGTCTAACAATGTTTATCTTTCTGTCCATTCTGATATTCCACCAAACATGAAACCTTCATGTTTCACCATAAGAGGCTGAATTATTTTCCTCTGGTTGGCACCAATAGAACTTTAAACATGTAGAGTTTGGTTCCAATCAGAGGCACTTTATTGGGAAATATATTAAAATGATTTTTTTTTTTTTTTTTGCATTTCTGGCCAATATCAGGACAATCATTGAGCAGGTTTGATGACTGTCCGATTGGGTCCCAGCTGGAAGAGTTCTGTCATATTATTGGTTCGATTTACTGTCATTTAATCAACATGCAGCAAACAGAGGCTGGTTCCTGAACACAGACTCTGATTCTGAGCTGGAAATCCACATTTGATCCTCTCTGACTGACATCTGCCCACTTGGAGCCTCAGGTCCAGGTTTTCAGTCCTTCATGTGTTTCTGGGAATGTTCCACTGTTATCTTTTAGTTTAGCAGGACCTCATCTTTGGTAGTGATTCAATCCAACCTTTTTAAAATCATAATAATGAAACGTGATCCTGACTCATGTTGTAAATAAAGATAAAGGCCTTTATGCGTTTAAATAAAGTCTATCTGCACACTTATTAGAGGTGATTGTTGTCATGACTTTATTTTAACTTGTGTTTCCAGTAAATACTGACGGGTCAAACACCAAATCCTAACCGTCCATCAGCTGTTGTTCTAGAGATCCATTGTTTTTTTTTTCCCAAGTGTTTTTATTGATTCTTTTCTTTCATTCATTTCAACCAACTTATTCTCAGACACTACAGTCAGTTTTGGCACATGCATGAAAAAACTAAAACGTACCACCACCATCTTGTGGTCACTGTTCAGAACTACAATCATTTCCATTGTATTTTGAATGACTTGACCGAAAGTGCTGCATATGAGGAAGTTGCGTTGGGCCAAAGTGTCTCATTAAACAAACACTCATGCAGCCTTTGCTTCTCTGAATTGGGACACAGCTACAGAGTCCTGCACCCTGGATCTGAATCCTCCTCAGCCTCCTCACATGCAACCTCCATCCAAACCAGGAGGCGCCACCTGGTGGTCAGAGGTGGAACCAAACACAGAGGCAGAATCAGTTCACTTCATCCAAAGAGGTTTTAGTTCAGCTGTAAACAGTCATGTACTGAATTCAACATCTATGGAGGACAAAGATCATTAAAAACACCAGTGAGGCAGGAAGTGAGTTTATTCTGAGCAGCAGGACGACTGTTAGAAGATGAACAAAGACAAGCTGAGTGCAGACGACAGACTGTCTGCATGTTCACAGACAAGTATTGATCTAACAGTCCTTTAATCCCTGTTACATCTGAGCAAACAGAAGATAGATCATAAGTAGAACAACTAAAACAGGATCAGCATCAGCCCAAGACGTTCATATCTGACTGAGATGCAGAGAAACACCAGAAGAATTGATTCACATTGGTGAGAACTTTGCAGTGACTTGACTTCAGTCTTTGTGTCTTCACTTTAATGTTCAAAGGTTGTAGACTGGAAATCTAACATGCTGCTTCTCCCTGATGTCCACGTCTCAGGTTGGAGGGAAACTGTTGAATTAGTTCTCAGTGAGGAGAAATCAGACCAGCTGTTTTTCAAGGAGATGTTCCTGATCTGGTTTTGAAGTGAGCTGATTGAAGTGGTTGGTTGATTGGTTGGTGATGAGGAGGCTGATGGGAATGAAGGAGATGCTCATGACATCATATCTGAACACAGCTCAAGTTGGGAAAGTTCACTGAGTCACAGATTAAACTCTTCTGACTTGTCTGAATGTCTGTTTATTAAAACACTTTATTTTACTGATTCTTTCCTGTTGAATATCCATAGAATGAACACCAGCTCTTAGCAGTGAGCCTTGAGGTGATCTTTTGATGTTCAGTGTGTTCTTTCTGTTGTGTTTTCATGTGTTCATTCATTTATTTATCGTGTGTAATTTATTGATTGTTGATTGTGGTATTGATGCACACTCTGGCTGTGTCTCTCAGCTGGTGTTTTCTGGCCCAACGGTGCCATCTGGTGGATATTAAGGAATCCTACAAGCACCCAGGTGTCATTTGGCCAACTTCTCCTTGTAGTTGTGGCCTGTGGCCGCTAGAGGGCAGAAACAGCTGAAGCTCTGACTGTGGTCCTCCATCAGGCTTGGAGCTGCAGCTCCCAGGGAACAGGAGGGTTTCACTATGAGGAAGTCACATGATCAACTGATCAATAATCTGACCCTCACCAAACTGAATGTCTTCACTATGAAGCAACACATTCAGATTGTTATCATTTTCTGACTTTATCAGACAGTTTACAGGATTTTATTTTGATAAAGTGACCTCTAGTGTCAGACTGTGATGAAAAACTCTTGAAATGAGCCATAACTCAGAGTCATCTCTGAAAATCAACACTGATGTTTGTGGTTGTTTTGTCTTTCTGTTGTCGTTTTGTGTGTCTTTGGTTATTTTCTATCTTTTTCTGTTAATTTTGCATATTTTTGTGGTAATTTTATTCCTTTTTGGGGTCATTTTATGTCTTTATGACCCTGAAAAGACACAAAATGACATTTTTTTGTCTGTGTGGATTCCTTTTGTACCATTATGGAGTAATTTCTTGCATTTTGCTTCTTTGTGAGCTAATATTATGCATGTGTGGGTTAATCATGTCATGACATTTTTTTGTTTCTGGAGTCATTTTGTGCCTTTGTGGGTCAATTTTATTCATTTAATGGTCATTTTATGCTGGTGTGGAGTCTCTTGTGTCTCTTTGTTGTCGGTTTGATTCAAGGTTATTAAAAGAAGGTTACCTTACCGATTAATTGGAAATTAACTGAAATAACAGTTTTTTAAATTCATTTCGAAAGTCATTTCAAGGAGTCTTGAAGAGCTTATTACAGCTCACGACTGTTCAATTCTTGAGAAGTGATGCAGGTGTGATGTATTTGTTTATGGTTTGTATTGATTGTGAAACTATAAAAAGGCTAAGAACAGCCTCACTTCCTGGTTTTAACGCATCAAGCTGCTCATTAATAACAAGAAAACATTACGTAGACGACATTATATCATATTTTAGTTGAACAATAACAACAGATTTCCATGAAGGCCTCCTCAACACACACCAACACACACAGGTCCACCTGATGGTCTCCATATCAGCCTCCTCCTCCTCGTTGGTGTTGATTGAACAGACCAGAACAAAAAACAGGTTTACAGACTGAAGGCGACAGACTGTGGACTGAATAAAGGTCAACGCCAGCAGCAACACATCCGTCAACACATTCATTCATGAGGGAAAAATGTCCATGTTCAGTTATTTTTTCAAAAAAAAAATGAAAAGTGAGATTAAATCTCTCAAACTGCTCAGCTGACATCAGTAAACTATGTTGTTTTATTTCTGAGACAAAACATGGAGACAAGAGCTTTTCCACATCTCAGGATTTGTTTTCTCCTTAGTTTTCATGGTTAAACCAGAGATCAGGAGGCCAATCTGAAAATAATTCATTATTGAATTTTATATCAAGTGTTTTAGTCACGTGAGGGGGCGGGGCTAGTTGATTGACAGTCTGATCTGGGATGATTGACAGGTTGTCTGACGAGGCAGCCTTGATTCACCGTAAACTCTGTTCTCCTCGTTTGGATTAATTCTGATACAACAACTGTTAGTTTGTCGGTATTTATGATTTGATAACTGTAAGTTTATTTATCGGTGAAGCAGCAGAACTCTTTCCACCGACAGTTTTAGTGTCCGTTGGCTTGTTTGAACCGGTTTTTCACGGTAATTCGGACCTTTAATTCGTCCAAGCAGACATTAAAATGACTCTGGTAGTATGTTCGGTAAGTAAATGTTAATTTTCTTATTGGTGCCTCTTTTAATGCACTTTATATGGAACTTTAGTGTTAGATAAAATGTGTGCAGTAAAGCCCAGAAGTTGGTACAGTTTATTTCTGTGTGTGTTGACCAGAGAAGAGAGTTAGCATCCAGTAAATATGACCGTTAATTTGAATTAGCGATGCTAACCAAGCTAGCTGCTCGGTCGTAGCCTGATTAGCAGCTAAATGTAGCATTAAGCTAACGATGTTTGTGCTGTGTTTCATGTTAGCAGCTGAAATGTGGTGTGCTACTGTAATGTGGTCCATCAAGTTAATAGAACTGTTCTTGGAGACACTGGTTCACCTTAACTAACGTTTATAAAACCTAAATGTGATTAAAGCAGTAACGTTAAGGTTCTACGTTGTCCTGAATATCTGCTGAGTCTAACCGTTACCGTGCTGCTGTACAACCGGATGGTTAATGACCGATTCACGTGTTGTTGTACTTCTTACTGCAGTGTAGATTGGAAGAATAAACACCCAGAATACGACCAAAGTAATTACTGACACTACAGTTAAATAGAACATTTAAACTGCAGCACAGATAAGCTGAAGAAAAAAACATCCTCTCCCCTAAATGTAAAGTGACTACAGGCCTTTCCTTCTTTCAGTGCTTGGAAAACTATACACCCATCAGGTATAACATCATGACCACCTCCCTAATACTGTGCTGGTCCCCCTGATGTGGTCCAAAATGCTCTGAACCATTGGACATGGACCAGAGGACCTCTCAGGGTATCCTATGGGGTCTGGAACCAGGACGTTGGCAGTGGATCCTTTGGGTCTTGTGCAGTGGGGCCTCTGTCAGTCCAACTGGTTCCACTGCATCCTGTTGATGCTTGATCAGAATAGGCTGTAGGAAGTCTGGAAGTCAAATCAACATGTTGGACCATTGTCATGTTCCTCATCATGTTCCTGATTGGTTGATGATCTAAGTCTGATCAACACGGATGTTAAAATCCAAGGTTTTACAGCAGAACACCACATAGTACCAATATGATCAATGTTATTCACTTCACCTCATAATGTTGTGGCTGATCGGTGTATATGAAATAGAAAATCTTTCCAGGGTCACTTTAGAATGAATCTCTGCTGTTGATGATGATACTGTGATGTCTCTCTTCATCTCAGGTGTCTCATATTCTCTGTGAGGATCTTCTGAAACGAAGCTAACAGAAGAAAAACTTCATCTGGTGCCGTTCATCTGGTTGTGAAGAAGGAGACTGCATGGACAGCATCCTCAGGTAACCACTTCCTGTTTAGCTTTCACTTACGGAAGCACAGACCAACTCTTTCAGCAGCTTATTGTTCTCTGTTCTTAGTATTCACAGGTTCCGTTTCTTGCTTTTTACTTGATCTCTGCTGTTGTAGCATAAATACAATACAGAGTACATGCTGCTGTCATTTATAGAAGATGTGCAGCATTAAAACATCAACACATGCAGGTCTAGAGCTTTATTAATACCTTTATTGCACATTTAAAAACTACATTATTTAACAATTGTGAACTGGGAAGATGTGTAAATGTAGTGCAGCATCAAGTCGGAGCTGATCTGAGCTGAGGAGAAGGAAACAAGTCGGACTCTTGTGATTTGGGATGTCGCAGGAGAAGCTGAGTGCTGATGAAGCTGCAGCAGAACGTTATCACTCAGTGTGTTTCTGTGCTGAATGTGACCCAGTTCACACTCACAAGGGAGCACCAGCAGGTTTTAGGAAACGCTGCTGAAGCTGGACGAGCAAACAAAGAATAAAAAAGAAGTAAACTGGAGCAAAACAATGACAAAAATGAAGAAGGAGTTGATTACAGACAAAAACAACAACAAGTTACTGCAAAATAATAAACAAACATTTGTCAGTTTACTGTATAAAAACAAAACAAATGTCAAAGAATGAGTTTATTGTACACAAAACAAACAAAACAACAGCATCAAAAAACATAAAACAAACAAAAGGTAATTAACTGCAGGAAAAACAACTAAATGAAGAGTCAGTTCACTGCAAAACAATAAAAAACAGAAAAAGAAGATGGGGGGTCAGACCACTGATGAGAGCTCTGAAGACGTTTCTTTCCAAGGAGATGTTACTAATCTTATTTTGAAGTGAGCTGATTAATGTGGTTGGTTGGTGATGAGGAGGCTGATGTGAATGAAGGAGATGCTCATAGACATCATATCTGAACACAGCTCAAGATGGGAAAGTTACTGAGTCACAGACTGAACTCTTCTGACTCCTCTGACAATACTTTAGGATTTATTAATGTCCTGTCTTTGTGTCCAGACCTCACATGTTGTCCAGTTTGGTGACTGAGAAGACTGTGATGAGGATAAACTCCTGGTTAAAGACAGAACAGTAAAGACAGCAGAAGATCAGACTGAGGTGCTGATGTTGATCCTCATGTTCCTCTGATCTGTCTGCTGGTGAACATGTGACTCTCAGAGAACTTGTAAAATCCCTTTTGGTTCCTTTGATGTTTCCTAGAAGTCAGCAGGGTCGGGCCTGGTTAGTTCCTGGATGGGAGAATCTGGGAACACCAGGTGCTGTCAGCTGTTTATCTGTCCAACCTGCAGAGGACGCTGCTGCTTCTTCACTGGAAACAGGTTTCAACATCAGAGGAGGAATTAGTATTAATGTATGAAGAGAGAATCCAGAAGTGACCAGTGAAAGCAGCAGCTACAACCAGTGGTTTTATACACTGTTGGCTGATTTCATCTATGAGACATCTGATCAATGTAGTGGAGTAAAAGTTGAAGATTTGTCTCTGAGCTGTAGTGAAGTTTAAAATAGCAGGAGACTGAATGACTGAGGCGACTTGTCAAGTAGTAGAAACAGAGTGTAGATTGACTGTGTGACTGTAGCTCCTGTAAAACAGCTTCTCAGGACATTTAGTGTTTAAATGGAGTCATCAGTTCTGAGTTTGCTTCTTCTTGATTCTTCCTTCTGTATATTTTAGTCAAAGGTTCTTATTTCTAGAATTAAATGACGTTGGGAGCTGAAGCTTTGGAGGGGTTCTGGAAAATGTTCCAAGAGATCCGGTTTACTGGAACTCACTAATAATCTTTTCAATCAGGGAGTCGTCCATTTCCTGCTTCGCTGCCCTGACAACAGTGACGTCACGGCCCTTCCTGTTGTCCAGTTTTGTTTAACATTTACCATCGCCGTGTCGCAGCTTGGTTTCTCTGTCTGAAGGTGAGTAAAAGACTGTTTAAAGTGTTTTCTGCTGTTAATTTAGTTCCAGCAGCTCCGTGTTCACTCCTTCATGGAACTAAAAATTTGTCCGTTAGCGGCTAAAATGTGTGAATGTGTCTGAAAGTTGAGGAGAAACGTCTGACATTCAGCTCAGCTTTAACTGGACTCAGCAGCTCTGTGTTCGCTCCTTCAAGGAACACAGAAAATGTCTTTCATCTGGAGCTTTGAGAGACTCTGATCGACTTGTTTCTCTATTTTCTGAGATTTTACAAACCAACGGATGAATGGATTTATTCAGAAAATAATCAACAGATTAATCAGCAATGAAAATAATGAATGAAATCAAGTCACTTTGATGCATCATCAACATTCAGTCACAGTCACTTTTTGTCAAGTGGAAAATGGAATTAAATAAGTTCAACTGGTCCTCACAAGCTATTTCAACTGGTAAAAATAAACTCATGCAGAGACATGAGGGCAGTTGCTTTTGTGGATTAAAAAGTCAAATCATTGTCCTGGAAAACATGACCACAGCTCAGTAAAAGCAACATTTACCAGATGTGTTCTGGTAAGAGTGGGTTACAGTCTGCTGCCGAGCCAGCAGCCGTGGTGGCTGAGTAACATCTTAGACGCAACAACTAACTGACATTGTACATTTGAACAATATCAACAGTTAGTTTAACAGCTCATCATCGGAGCAATGGTCGGTTGTTTCGACGGTTAATGGTGAATATTCATAAATGTCATCACAAAACCCATCCTCACAGAAGCAGAAACACTAAATGACAATCAGAGCCTGACCTCTGACCTCTCAGTACTTTTCAGTCACTTTCTTAAAGAAGTATTGATGGTAGTGTCACCATTAGAGGTAACATGAAGAACAAAGTTTAGCAAGTAAAAGTACATTCAAAGAACAAAGTGAAGGACCCTGACAGGGATCTCAGGCTGCTTTCTGCCTCGTAACAAGCCAACATCTTCATCATGCAGTGCAGCAGTGTAGCTGGCCGATACTGCTTCTCCTCCGCCTCATGTTTCTGCAGTCATGTGTTGTTGGTCAGTCAGCTCCATCTAGTGGACAGACAATAAAACTCCATCATGTCACACGGGATATCTGCCACAGGTTCTTCTTGTTCTAACATCCCTCTATTGTTTTTTAGACTCTGAAGTTGGTAAGGCATGACGACATCCTCACATCGAATGCACAAAGGACCTGACGAGGGAAACTGAGCAGCTTCTCTTCTTCAAATGTGCCTTCACATGAAAGTGGAAGCTGTTAGTCGACTAGAAGTGAGTTTAGCAGGAAAGAATCCTCCCAAAGAAATCTGTAAGTGTCTGAACGGGATCACTCTGCTCATACTATGTTAAATCACTGACTGTGTGCAGTAAATGCTTTTGAAGCTGATTCTGTGTTTAAAAATACAACCTAGAAAATTTGAGAAGATCAGAAAAGGACACTGCTAGAATCCTGCTGACCTGTTGTGTATTAGAAAGGATGAAGCAGTTTCAGCTGCTAATGAAGCTTCAGAACTGCTGCTTCAATCATGCTGAGTGGTGATGAAGCGGAAAATAAACTGCAGTTGTTTTTACAGCACTGATTTATTTTTTCATCCCTCTTGGATCTTCACAGAGTAGAAATGCTGACACCTCCAGAAGTCCTACTGCGGACTTTACAGGATTTGGGAGCAGAGGAGTTTAAAGAATTCAAGTGGTTCTTGTGGCAGAAGGGGGCACTAGAAGACTTCCCAGCAGTCGCAAAGTGTGAACTGGAGAATGCAGACAGGATGGACACAGTGGATCAGATGTTTAAGACCTACTGTATCAGCACCATTAAAGTCACCGTAATGGTGTTGAAGAAGATATCCAGGAATGATCTGGTGCAGAATATTCCAGAAACCATGAAAGAACCTGCAGGTAAGTCAAGAAAAGAGGAAAAATAGGATACAGTAGAGAGATCTAGGACAATGTATTGACATTAGACTGATTAGTAAACATGACACTTTGGCAGGACCATCCACAGAACAAAGGAAATCCACAGTAGCAGAACAAACAGTTAATACATAGTGTTCTTGTGAAAACGCCACAGATTGGACTAACCAATGCCCACGGACAGAGCAGTTTAAAGATTTGAGGTGGAGTTGGATTACACAAAAATTTTTCCATCTTTTGTTTGCTTTTCACAATCTTTTAATTTTTTGTAATTCATTTATTCTTTCAGAGATTCTGTCTGGGTGTCGAGACAAACTCAAGCATAGCCTAAAGACGAGGTTCCAGTGTGTGTTTGAGGGCATCGCTAAAGCAGGACAGCCGACCCTCCTGAATGACATCTACACAGAGCTGTACATCACAGAGGGAAGGACTGCAGAGGTCAATGATGAACATGAGGTCACACAGATTGAAGCAGCTTCCAGGAAACCAAACAGAGCAGAAAGAGCCATCAAACCAGAAGACATCTTTAAAAACCCATCTGGAAGAGACAAACCAATCAGAACAGTGATGACAAAGGGAGTGGCTGGCATCGGGAAGACAGTGTTAACACAGAAGTTCACTCTGGACTGGGCTGAAGGTAAAACCAACCAGGACATCCAGCTCATGTTTCCATTCACTTTCAGAGAGCTGAATTTGGTGAAAGAGAGAAAGTTCAGCTTGGTGGAACTTGTTCATCACTTCTTCAGAGAAACCAAAGAAGCAGGAATGTGCAGGTTTGAAGACTTCCAGGTTGTGTTGATCTTTGATGGTCTGGATGAGTGTCGCCTTCCTATGAACTTCCACAACAATGAGATCCTGACTGATGTTACAGAGTCCACCTCAGTGGATGTGCTGCTGACAAACCTGATCAGGGGGAAGCTGCTTCCCTCTGCTGGCCTCTGGATAACCACACGACCTGCAGCAGCCAGTCAGATCCCTGATGACTGTGTGGACATGGTGACGGAGGTCAGAGGGTTCACCGACCCACAGAAGGAGGAGTACTTCAGGAAGAGATCCAGAGATGAGCAGCAGGCCAGCAGCATCATCTCCCATGTGAAGACATCACGAAGCCTCCACATCATGTGCCACATCCCAGTGTTCTGCTGGATCACTGCTACAGTTGTGGAGAAGCTGCTGGGAAGCAGAGAGGGAGGAGAGCTGCCCAGCACCCTGACTGAGATGTACGTCCACTACCTGGTGGTTCAGGCCAAAGTCAAGAAGGTCAAGTATGATGGAGGAGCTGAGAAAGATCCACACTGGAGTCCAGACACCAGGAGGATGATTGAGTCTCTGGGAAAACTGGCTTTTGAGCAGCTGCAGAAAGGAAAGCTGATCTTCTATGAGTCCGACCTGACAGCGTGTGGCATCGACATGGAAGCAGCCTCAGTGTACTCAGGAGTGTTCACAGAGATCTTTAAAGAGGAGAGAGGACTGAACGAAGACAAGGTGTTCTGCTTCGTCCATCTGAGCGTTCAGGAGTTTCTGGCTGCAGTCTACATGTTCCACTGTTACACCAACAGGAAGGAGAAGGTTCTGGAGGACTTCCTGGAAAAAGACTGGAGAGACAAGATCAGAAACTTTCTGGTTATGTTCCTGAACAAAGACACTCTGGATGTGTTCCTCAACAGAGTCATGGAGAAATTCCTCATAAGTAAAAATGGTCACCTGGACCTGTTTGTTCGCTTCCTTCATGGCCTCTGTCTGGAGTCCAACCAGAGACTCTTAGGAGGTCTGCTGGGTCAGACAGAGAACAGTCCAGAAATGATCCAGAGAGTCATCGACAACCTGAAAAAGATGAACAGTGGTGGAATGTCTCCAGACAGAAGCATCAACATCTTCCACTGTCTGATGGAGATGAAGGATCTCTCAGTTCATAAGGAGATCCAAGAGTTCCTGCAGTCAGAGAACAGATCAGAGAAGGAACTCTCTGAGATCCACTGCTCAGCTCTGGCCTACATGCTGCAGATGTCAGAGGAGGTTCTGGATGAGTTGGACCTGAACAAGTACAACACATCAGTGGAGGGACGACTGAGACTGATTCCAGCTGTGAGGAACTGCAGAAAGTTTGGGTGAGTCCAGATGTGATGACCATGATCAGTCAGTAGATCAGTGGTTCAGTTCTTCAGATGTTCTCACTAGAACATTCTCATTATTCTTCATGTTCTACTTGTTTATTTTAAACATCACATGTCAGATGAAGAATCTCCAAAAGAACGTTGAGGACAGAAGTTGACCCAGTCGTCTGTCATCACATCAGAATATGTCCTGATGTTGATCTTTACTGATGTTCAGGTGTGATGTTGTCCAGGGATCAGTTTCATTGTGTAGCGTTTGACAGCAGACTGTAGATGTTGAGTGATGGAGGTGAAGCTGACAGCAGCAGGTCCACAGCAGAGACATCATCATCTTTGTACTGGAGCTGTTGACTGAGCTGAACTCAGTCACAACATCCTGAGTCTCAGTAAAACCAGTGGACAGAACATGTTCTTCTGGTCCAGATGTTCTCCTGAGAACTTTGTGGAGTCAGACGTGGGATCAGATCACACTGACAGACTGTGGACAGTGTGGAAGCCTGAATGTAACTCCATCTCCTGTCCTCCATGTGCAGATGAAAGCACAGATTCAAAGTGTTGAGGTGTGAGAGAGGCTGATGAGAGTAAGCTTCATGTCCAACAGTCAGAGAAGATCAGCTGAACCACTAATGTGAAGAACTAAATGTCAACCAGGACCAGTCCAAATGTTTTTGTATCAAATGCATGAAGGAAATATAAAATGTATTCTTCATAATAACATGTTTTATCATTTATGTGTCATTACAGACTTAGTGAATGTGTACTCTCACAGAGTCACTGTGAAGTCGTGGCCTCAGCTCTGAAGTCCAACCCCTCCCATCTGACAGAACTGGACCTGAGCTATAACAACCTGAAGTATTCAGTGAAGCATCTTTGTGATGGACTGCAGAGTCCAAACTGTAAACTGGAGACTCTCAGGTCAGTTCACTCACTGTTTTTAATATATTCAGTTCAAATCCTGGTTTGTGGTTCCTACATTTTGTGTCTTTTCCTGAAAACAGTCTGAAGATGTTTGAGATTGTTGAAGTGTGAATGAATCCCCTGATCAGCTGACTGCAGTGTTCCAAGATGGAGGACAGAATCCACAGTCCTGCTGTGTGTCTGAATGTAAAGCTGATGTTAAAGTGATGTGAGGCTTCAGCAGTCTGACTTCCACACATCCAGTCAGGATGTTGGTGTTTCCACAGTGTTTGTGCTGAGCTGCAGTGGAGCCTCAGGAACTCAGAGAGGGAGTTTAGTTGTCAACAGTCTGGAACTTGATGAGTGTCAGAAGCTGAAGCTGCATGTTAGAGTGAGCTGAGCTCATGAAGGGATTCCTGACAGTGGAGTTGTTAGGAAGAGAACAGTTGACAGTCAGTGAGGACAGCAGGAATCAGAATCCCTCTGTAATGTACAGATGACATGTGACTGTTGTTGGAAGACACACTGGAACATTTGAATGAGACAAAGCTATGAAGCTGATGAACACAGAAGAAGGTGGTGATGGAATAAATGACAGAAGGAAGAGATGTGATGTTGATCCTGTAATGAGAGAGTGGACTGAGGTCAGCAGCATGTTGTCATTAATATGAATGAGAGCTCTTCTTGACTGGTTCTGTTGGACTGTTAGAAGCTGCTTCCTGTTGGCTTCAGCTGTTTGGAGTTTCCATTTTATAAACTTGTACATTGTGAAGCTTCTTCATCTCTGAACACATGATGAAACTCTGGATGGTTTCAAGAAGGAACTTTGTCTCCTAAACTCACATCTTTTATTCTTTATTCAGATTGAGGTGCTTCATGTTGTCAGAGGTCAACTGTGGTTCTCTGGCCTCAGCTCTGAAGTCCAACCCCTCCCATCTGGAACATCTGGACCTGAGCTGGAACAACCTGCAGGATTCAGGAGTGAAACATCTGTGTGGTTTTCTGGAGAGTCCAGACTGCAGCCTGAAGTCTCTGGGGTCAGTTCACTGACTGTCTGTTACTATTGTAGATCTAATATGTTTAATGACAAGTGAAGCTCATCTATGTTCAAACAGAACTTCCATCCTTGAAGCTGTAAATCTGCTGTGGTTCATATTTTCTGTTTTCTTTAGTGTGTTGTGACAAGAGACGAGTGTTTGTAGCAGAAAGTGTAGAAAATGTTCAGTTGTGGTTGTAAAAGTAAATGAATGTTTGTAATTAGTGCTGAAGAGTCGCATCTGGATCAAGAAGATCCTCTGAACTCAGATCAGTTTGAAGAGACAAAGTTTAGTGAGTGAAGTAGAAATATTTCTTTGGTTTTGGTCACTTTTATTTCACTGATCCTGTTGATGATGCATCATGTTATTGATGTGTGGACATGAATAGGTGGATGAATGTTGAGCTGACATGTGGATGATCCACAATAAGAGAAGGACAAAGTGACTCTGCTGGTTGTAGAGAAAAGTTGATTGATGAGGACAAAGTAATGTTGAACTGCACTTTCACAACCTGAACACATCTGATGGATCATCAATGACTTGATCAACATCTTTTATTCTTTATTCAGATTGAAGCACTGCAGGTTGTCAGAGATCAGCTGTGATTATCTGAACTCAGCTCTGAAGTCCAACCCCTCCCATCTGGAAGATCTGGACCTGAGCTGTAACTACCTGAAGGATTCAGGAGTGAAACATCTGTGTGGTTTTCTGGAGAGTCCAGACTGCAGCCTGAAGACTCTGAGGTCAGACATCATGTTTTATTTGTGTGCTGAGATGAATGTGATGTAAAGTTGTGGTGACACTAAACTGCAGCCATCAGGCTGATCTTCTACTGATCCACACTGAGGATCTTTATGGTAACATCTGTTTTCTTCTTCTCTGTTTAGTCCTTTGACTGTGACAGAGAAATGTTGAGCTGCACATGAGCCTGAACACATCTGATGGATCATCAATGATCTGATCTACATCTTTTATTCTTTATTCAGATTGAGGGACTGCAGGTTGTCAGAGATCAGCTGTGATTCTCTGGTCTCAGCTCTGAAGTCCAACCCCTCCCATCTGGAACATCTGGACCTGAGTGAGAACTACCTGAAGGGTTCAGCAGTGAAACATCTGAAGGATCTTGTGGAGAGTCCAGACTGCAGCCTGAAGTCTCTGGGGTCAGTAGAAGGTTCCAATCAGTCAGTTTTCTACTAAACATTCAGTATCAGAGCAAAGATCCAGTGTCTCCTGTAAACCTGCAGCTTCTCAGTGAAGCTGTGAAGCAGAATGGAGACAGACTCCAGGACTGGACAGGAACACAGAGACAGCAGTCAGCCAATCAGAGGAGCCACAAGCTGGTTGTCATCATGTGTTTGAGTGGATGTTAAGCCGACTGTTGTTGTTGTGTTGATGTGTTGAGGACATGAAGCTGATTCCAGCTGACAGCCTTCCAGATGTGCACAGACAGTGGTCCTCCTCCATCAGAGTGTCCATCAGATCTGATCTGACTGCTTGTTGTCTCATGTCAACAGTGATCAGCTGATCAGGTTGATGTTAGTCACAGCTCTGAGATGAGTGAGACTGAAGCCTGCAGACCTCTGGCTCT
This sequence comes from Dascyllus trimaculatus, assembly GCA_024666655.1. Lineage (NCBI taxonomy): Eukaryota > Metazoa > Chordata > Actinopteri > Pomacentridae > Dascyllus > Dascyllus trimaculatus. Next base: position 2,958,987 of record CM045468.1, on the reverse strand, counting down.
TATTTCACAGCAGCTTCATCACATTTAGGAACCATGAGGTGTTTATACAGAGCAGAAGCTCTGCTCAGGTCCAGCAGCCACATCTGGATGTGTGTCCTTGTGTGTGCTTTGATCCAGATGTGTTGACTGACAGCCTCCATGTTGGTTTGTCAGCTGATGTTTGAGGAGCAGATAAGATGTTGATGGACACACAGAGACTGTTGGTTTAGATGGATCAGCAGTAAATCCATGAGGAAGAGTTTGTGCAGTGATGAAGCTTGATGACTGTCAGCAGCTTGTTTCCATGTGGACTGCAGTGACATGTGCAGAGAAACACACCTGATGCTGACAGTGTGTGCAGGTGTGTGAGCTTGGAGCTCAGTGTGTTCACTCCAACACGTTACCATGAAGCTGCTGCTGTGAACAGAACTGAAGTCCTGCTGCTCTTTATGCTGATGATCAGCTGATCAAACTCATTGATCTCCTCTGCTCTTTCTTCTCTCTGCAGGTGGGAGTCATTCTGGTGATCAGGACGGTGTTTGTTGGAGAGGATGAAGTGTGTCCTGATGATCAAGCTGGTGTGTAGAGGCTCTGACTGGTCCACGTTACTGGGAGGTGGACTGGGAACCAGTGTAAAGTGTGTTGTTGTCTCTGTGTAGTTTAGTGTTGCAGCTCCACACTGTGGATGATGGAGAAGTTCAGTTAATGTAGACATGATCCGTTGGAGGCTGATGTCAGGTTCAGAGGGCAGCCTGCATGTCAGAGTGTCAGGAAGTTTCAGGATGTTTGTGTCAGAGCAGGATTCTAGTTGAGTGGACTTTCTATTTCCAGCTGCAGTCAAAGTTGTTGAGCTTCTCTACCTGCAACACATTGAGCTGATGAGAACAAAGAGTCCTGGAAGCATGTCAGCTGAAGCCTTGGAGCCCACAGAGAGTTGAATGAAGCCCATGTTAGTGGTTTAGATGACGTCATGTTGAGGCGACAAACAGCTCTGGAGATGAATCCAGTTTAGTCCTCGGTGGTCCAGAAGCAGCTTGTTGAGCTCAGAGTTCAGATTTAATGTGAACATCTTTGGACCTTTGTGAGCTCCACTAAATGTTGGTGCTGGTTTCTCTCTTCTTCACCTTCAGTCTGTTCCTCGTGTTCAGAAGCTTCCAGGTCTCTGATATTCTCTGGTTTCTGAGCTGCTTTCTTTAAATCCCACCAAAGATCTGAACTGGGATTAAATCCAGGACTGAGACGCTCCTCCAGGACTTTCCAGGAAGGATTCCTGAAGCAGGCTTTGGTGGACGTTTGCTTGGGATGCTGGTCCTGCTGAAAGTCCAGTGAGCTTCAGTTTCCACTCTGAGGCGTCACATTGTTCCTGTAGCTGTCCTGGTGTTGGAGAGAATCCATGATGCTGCTCACACGGTCCAGTTCAGCAGCTGCTGCAGCATCAGAGCCAACAACAGGACTGTTGATGCTGATCTTCTGGTCCTTCTGCCTCCACACGTTCTGCCCAAACAGTCCACTTTAGTCTCTTCAGTCCATCAGACTCCCAGAACTCTGCTTTGTTCCACACATGAACATGTTGTTGTTCAGTTTTCTCTTCTTCAGCTGCTGCCTTCATCAGGTCCTGCAGCTCTTCACCACTAAAACAGGTTTTCTATCAGCTGCTTCCTCTGGAGACGTTCTGTTTAATTTAGTGACTCAGCTCATCCACATGAGGTTTCTCCTGGTCCATTCTTCAGATGAGCCACAACATCTCCAAGTCTTCTTCAACACCCAGTCTCCTGGTGAACTCCAAGTGTTTTCTGTCCTCACACTGAGTAAATAACCAAACACCAAAGTCAGACTCCAAGTCAGGCAGAGTCGGGTCCAGTCTTAGATTTACTGTCATTTCATCAACATGCAGCAAACAGAGGCTGGTTCCTGAACACAGACTCTGATTCTGAGCTGGAAATCCTCATTTGATCCTCTCTGACTGACATCTGCCCACTTGGAGCCTCAGGTCCAGGTTTTCAGTCCTTCATGTGTTTCTGGGAATGTTCCACCGTTATCTTTTAGTTTAGCAGGACCTCATCTTTGGTCATGATTCAATCCAACCTTTTTAAAATCAGAATGATGAAACATGATCCTGACTCATGTTATAAATAAAAAATAAAGGCCTTTATGTGTTTAAATAAAGTCTATCTGCACTTATTAGAGGTGATCGTGTTGCTGTTCTGTCATTTTACTGACTTTACTTACATGTAGTTACCGCCTGTGGCCACTAGAGGGCAGGAACGCCCCCTGCTCTGAGGTTGGAGCCACTAATCCTGATCATCAGTAGTGTGATGGAGAGACATGAGTTTAAAGCAGCTGTGATTTTTACCTCATTAGACTGTCTTTGTTTTTCCATCATGAATAAGACGACACTTTATCTGGAGGCAAAGAGCAGCCAGCAGTGTTTTCTACAACTTCACACGATGTGTTTGTGGAGCTCTTCTTCATGTTTGGTTCCATGTAATGATCATCCTGACGCTTCCACATCTTAACATGCTTTTATTGTGACAGGACAGAGAGACTCTAACTGTCCATGCTGTTAACAGACCAGACGGACATGTTTCTACTTTGGTCATCACTGTTTATTGTGGTTTGCATGTTTCAGTGGAGGCTCAGTAAAATGACTGATAACAGCTCAGAGTCATGAAGCAACAACAGTTGATCCAGGAGAAAAGTGTTTGGTCCGTTCATAGAACTGGAAGAAATGAGCATCAGACTGTAAACATATGGAGGATTTTTAGCTCCGTTACAAATGAAGTCCTACAAGAGATGATGTTTGTTCATGTGCTGCTTCTCTTCTTTATATGTGACGATGCTGGGATGTTTTTCATGGAGCATCTCGGAGACTTTGACACAGTTGTTCAGTGCATTCAGTCTGTTTCAGTGTCTTCTTCATAGAATCCAGACTGACGGACTGAGATCAGGACTCTGTGGGTCCAGATCATCTGCTGCAGGATTCCTGCTTCTTCCTGTGGATGAAGGAAGTTCTTGATGACTCTGCTGGATGTTTGGGCTCCTTGTTCTGCTGCACAATCAATCTGCTTGTCCTGTGTGATGGATAAGAGCTGTGTGTTAGCAGGAGAGACTGTTAGCACGCTGTTGTGTTTCTTCTGGTTCTGATGGTCGTCACAGGTGAGCTCCACTTATTAAAGGTGACCATCCAGCAGGACCGACGGAGGACCGTGGCATCCTTTGCATCCTTTCAGATCCCTGGTGAGCGGTTTGAGAGCAGGCCTTTATATCTTATTTCTGATGTCCATATTGATGGTTGTTCCTATTTTCTGACTGCAAAGACATGCTAACACCATTGCAATTAGCTCAAGTAGTCGTTCATTCCTGATGTCTCAGATAACATGACTCACATTGTCTCCATCTTAATGACCTGCTGCATGAGGAGGAAAACCGAGACTTCAAGTTTCTGGATGAATGGAGCTGGTGGTCTTGGACCACTGGTGGTTGGAGATCTTCAATTCTGAAGTTGCTAATGTCCTGGCTAACTATAATAATGGTGTTTGTCTTGCTGATGTGCTGTGTTGTTTCTTATGTTAAGGCTTTGATTAATTCTCTGATTAGGTTGACATTGGGACAGTAAATACAGCTGCCACTTAATAAAGATGATGATGTTTCAGATTGTCTTTGTCCAATCAGATTCTGAAATCTGATTGGATTCTACCCCATAATGATGACGACTTGACTTTGATGACTTTTAGCAATTTCATTTCTGAGATGTAAAACCATAAATATAGTCACTTATGTTTATTTTGCTCGCTCAAACAATAGGATGTTCTACATCCACAAAAACAGCTTTTCAGTCTTTCTCTCTGTGATAGAAGTAACTCAAAGCATTGAAGGTTCCTGACTGATGTATGTGTGTGATGTGTACATATATATATATATATATATACTGTCACCTGTTGAATAAAGTGATTAGGTCGTGTGATTACTGCTTCTGTAAAGACGCTGCATTGAACTGTGTGTTTGGTTCCGGTCAAGCCAGTCTCCCCTGAGATCACCGGCGTCTCTCAGTGACCCTGTTGAGATCGTGGTCTGGGTGGGACCTGGACTCCTCTCATATCTATCCAAGCGTCTCCACCTCCACTTCTGAGATCACCTCGTATGACATGTGTCGACCCAGATGTCATTTCAGGAGGGCCTGTTGTGGCAGGAGGTAAATAAAGACCAGCTCTGCTTAATAATAATTTAGAACACATAGAACGGCCAAAGAGGGATTGAAGAACAATTTCATTTGTACTGTTAATCAGAGAATCCAACAGACCTGACTCTGAGTGGTTTTCTCTCTGTTGCTCTGGTCTGTGATGCTGTGACCAACATCAAGGCCCTGAGACTCCTCGGCTGATAGTCTGTGTTGTCTTCATGGGAAAAGCAAAGCTACTGTTATGTGAAAGACAGATGATGGATGATGGAATAAGTCTGCATTTTGTCTCTTGGTCTGGGTCAGACCTCTGAACACCAGCCTGGTGTCGGAGCTCTGCCTTTCAGCTGAAATATTCAATCTGCATTTCTCTTCTTTATTCTTCATTGTTCTCCTTTCATTCTCTATTAAATTACAAAGACAAAATCTGCTGCATCTCGACTGTTTTTGCTCAGCTCATCCAGATTTTCCACAACAAACCACAGTTCATCTGTATAAACATCACCTGGAGCTCAGGACTGTGTTGTTCAACATCTGTATGTAGATAATAACAAGCTGCTCCATCAAGGTTCTGCTGGTCAAATGTGTCAAACTGAAACACTTTCAAATCTGACTTTTATTTTTATGAATTCAGTTCAATGAAATGATTGATTTAAATAAAATCACACTTGTTAGAGGTGGTAGTGACAGAAATATAATCTCTGTTTTATTGCAGTAAATATCCAAGTTCATAAACTGTTCTACAGCTCAGTTTATTCCTTTTTACAACCACCGTATTTACAGACACTGCAGTGACAATTTTGTCTCGAATGTTCAAATTCAGAAATCATACATCGCCTGCTTTACTGCTAGCTCGGCTAACGCTGCCGGTGACGCCATTAAACCTCTTGTAGGTTCATAATTAGCCACACAATAGATTCATTTACCGTTTGAACCTCAATAAGACAACAGAAATAACCAGAGACCCTAACAGTTCTACATTACATCTCAGAGTAAAATACAACTACAGCTCTGTCTCTTCCAGATGTATTTTAAAAGCTCCTTACGTTCCCTTAATAAAACGATCCGTATCAGTGTGTTAGCTCTGCTGCTGTCCAGCTGTTCATTAGCAGCTAGTAGCTGCAGCTAAACTCAGCCTCCTATAGGATGGATCATATCAGAGCAGGGGGCGTTTCTGCCCTCTAGCGGCCACAGGCGGTAACTACAGTATTATTAAAGGGAAAGCTGGCGACAGTACACACGAGCAGCACTTTCTGGAGCTCCTTCAAGGTAAAAGCATCATTTTTTTAAATTTTATTTTGAAGAAATTATTACGACGTGATTTTAGGAGACTCAGAAGGATCCTCGATGTAACGTAAGTTGTATTTAACGACCGCTAACTTTTCCACTTGCTCTAATTATATTTGTTAGTTAGTCTCAGTCACGTCCAAACAGAAAATAAATCCATAATGTAGCTAATTATGAATCTACAACTGAATCTGTGACGGCAGTGTTAGCCGAGCTAGCAGCTAATTACGAGCTGTGACAAGCTAGCTCCAGAGCTACAACCAGCGTCTGTTTAAAAGGTGCTGATCACTATAACAGGCTAAGGATGTAGCCTACGTAGCATTAGAGTTAGCTCGTTACGTTCTTTAAATAAAGAAGCTGATTCACGATTACTGGGGGAAACAATTCCACAGTAAAACATAACAAGTCATACTAACATGCAGCTACAGCTCTGTCTCTTCCAGATTAATTTTAAAACTTCTTACATTTCCTTAATAACACGATCTGTATCAGTGAAGAGCTCGTTAGCGCTTCCGCTAGCTCGGCTAACTCTTCTGGTTATGGATGCAGCTGTACATTCATCATTAGCTTCAATATGTGTTCATTTTCCGTTTGGAGGCTACTTAGACTACAACAAAATTAATTACAGTAAAGGGTGAAGTTAGCGGCCGTTAAATACAACATAGTTTATGCTGGTGATCATTGTGTTTTTGCATGTTGGTTATAACGATAGCATTATGATAGTTTTACGTTGAAGCATCAACAGGAAGTGCTGCTCATGTATGCTGTCGCTAGCTTTCCATCTGCCAATACTGTAGTTACCGCCTGTCGCCGCTAGAGGGCAGAAACGCCCCCTGCTCTGATATGATGCTACATGAAGCTGCGGTTCGCTGCAGCTCCCAGTGAACAGGAGGATTTTATTAGAGGACGTCAGACACAGTCACACAGAGAAACATGAGAGCTGAAACTAAAACGGAACTACAGCTCTGTGTCTTGTAGAGGATTTAGTTTTAAAGCTAAATATGCTACGGTAATAATCCGTAGCAGAGGAGACGATTGTTAGCACTTCCGCTAGCTCGGCTAGCTCTTCCGGCTCCGAAAACAGTTGTCAATTCCTAATGAGCTACAACCTGTGTTAACTTTTTTGTTTGGACGTTTCCAAGGCGACAAAAAACAGAATTAAAGCAGGTGGATAAGATAGCGGTCGTTATACATAATTAAGTTTAAACCGGCGAGCCTTCTGAGTTTTTGATAATCACGTTTTAGCTTCTTTGTTTAAACGATATAATTATTATAGTTTTACGCTGAAGCATCAACAGGAAGTGCTACTCATGTATGCTGTCGCTAGCTTTCCATTCACCAATACTGTAGTTACCGCCTGTGGCCGCTAGAGGGCAGAAACGCCCCCTGCTCTGATATGATGCTACATGAAGCTGCGGTTCGCTGCAGCTCCCAGTGAACAGGAGGATTTTATTAGAGGACGTCAGACACAGTGACACACAGAGAAACATGAGAGCTGAAACTAAAACGGAACTGCAGCTCTGTGTCTTGTAGAGGATTTATTTTAAAAACCACTCAGGTTGCGGTAATAAAGCGATCCGTGGCAGAGCAGAAGCTCGTTAGCACTTCCGCTAGCTCAGCTAGCCCTGCTGGTCCCTCCAGGGATGCGGCTGTAGGTTCGTAACCAGCTAGAATATGGATTCATTTTTCATTTGTGCTTGACAAAGACGAGAACTAAAATATTCAGAGATAGTGGAGCAGCTAGCTAACACTTATTACATTTAGGTTTACACTTTTAAAATCATATTTTTGAAATCACGTTATTTCGTTATTTAAACAAATGAATGCTTTTATTTTGTAGGAGGTAACATGTAAACGTTGCTTATCCGGTCTGTAAACACATGTAAACATAATTATGATGCATATATGCAGATGTACTTCATATATTTCACTGTGCAGCCGTTTTTTATTCATGTCCAGTTTATTTTATAGACAGAAACATGTCTGATGCTAACATTAGCTCTGAATCTGTTTCTAATGTTATTTCTGCAGCCTGAAAGACAGCTACTGTTAATAAAACTGGGCTTTTAGCACATTGTCTACCTGACAACGATGGAAAGAGGCATCGTTTATGTTTTGACAACATATCTCTAATGAGTTATTGATGCTGGAGGTTCATGTGCCCACGAGACAGTTTCATTTGATTTTTTTCTGCTTGTGTCCCTTTAGAGGCTCCGTAAAAAGAGAAACTTACAGGAGAAATTTAAATCTTGAGCACGACATTTAAATGAATTTTTATTGATTTTTTCTGTTATTTTACTGGTTCTTGTCTGTAATTTAACCAAAAATTAAATCTGTGAAACAACAGTTTAAAAAAAAACTTTTTAAAATCTTATCATGCATGTTTTAGTTTTTATTTAAATAATATCAAATACGTGTCTGAGAAAGATATTTTTGTTGATTTAAATGCAGCAAAATTAGTAAAATCTAGTTGTAGAGGTGCAAGAAAAGAACGTTAATGAATGATAGAATACTGTACTTTAAAAAAATAAATAACAGCTGTGGCTATCAAATAATGATATTTGTATTTTTATTTAAATGAAGAAAACAGTAAAGTTGGACTGTTTTTAAGGTGAAGATCTTCACTTAAAAGCTTATTTTTTAAATAGTTTAGCAGCCTTTTTAAACATTTTACTGTTATTTTACAGATATTTTGTTAAACTGCAGAAAAAAGAAACAAAACAAGCATTAATTGAAATCTTGGGTCTGCATGGAGGCGAGGAGAACATCCAGGTTTTCTTCTCCCTCCTCTCTGTTGGTCTTCAGTGCTTCTAAAAGACTGTGCCAGCATGAATTCAGCCGCACAACGAGGAGCCGCTCCGTGAAGTGTCTGAAAAGTGATCAGTAAATTATTAACATGAACTCTAAACCCGACTGTCGCTGCTGATAAGAGGCAATAATTGGAGACTGTGTATTGTTGAATTAGTTTAAAGCCATGCAGCAGCATTTTGCAACACATGAAAATATAAAAACATGTATAAACTGCTTAAAATCAGCGTACTTACTCCAAAAATCTGCCTGCAGGATCAATTTAGTGTCAGGTTTGGGTAAAAATATAAATGCTGGCTGTGGATCCTGATTGTTTTTACATTATTTTTATATTGCACTTACGTCTCTATTTAAAATGTTTAATGGATGTAATGATCATGATTTTATTTTTCCTAATATTTTTATTTTATTTTATTATGAGCGGAACCTTTGATTTGCGCTTTTGTTTCACGCCGGTGTGGGAATCTGTAACTCAACAGCAAACAGCGGAGGAGCGGCGAACATTGGTACTTTTAAAGCACGAGTACGCTTCTTTTTCACGTTTTATCATGTCTCTAGATGTGTTATGAGCTGCTGTCGTCGAAAAACGACTTAAATAAATTTATTTAGCGCAAAACTCACTTAAGCTAACTTCCGTCGTTGCTTTGCTAGCTCGAAGCTAGCTAAACCTGCGCAATTTCGAACTAAAAGTGCGAATTTTTGCTGTAAATGCACATTTTGTGTTATTGAGATGATCGCCGAATTAAAGAATAGCACCGAAAGAAGCAATTTAATCTCATTTTTAATCTGCCTCCTTATGATATTTCATAACTGGCTAAGAAAATTTAAAAACCGGTGTTTTTTAAATGAAGTTTGGTTTGATGTTTTGTTGTTAGCAAGTTATGTTCCCACCTTGAAGGAGCTAACCAAATACGGTTCAAGACCTCTCGTCTTTTTCAACACATTTCAGTTATTATCCTGAAGAAGTGGTAGCAGAATTAAAGAACAACTTCTGGACATGTAGACAAAGTTTAAACTAATACGGTTTATCAGACAAATGTGTGCTGACAAGCGAGGGAAGTTTAAATTCGGAGATTTGTAAATGGAGTTTGGTGTAAGCAGAGAACTGAGCATTTTGGGACATTTTAAGGGGGTTGTACCCAATTTAGTGGTGCGTATCCACTGATCGTAGTCCTGCTAAATGGTCCTGGTGGTCTTGACCTGTTGTTCAGTGGTCTCTTGCTTGCGCCCTGTGATCTGGTCAGATTTAGAGCATCAAACACCTAATTTTCTGCATTCTCGTGAATTTTAATGCACTAAATTGTGTCATTTTATAGTCCAAATGTCTCAAATTATGTAAAAGAAACACAAAAATCAGACACGAGGTGACAATTCTAAATATAATGGGATTTAATGCTAAATTCATGTCCAGTCACTTTGTACCTCTGAATCCTTTTTAGCACCTTCTGCTCTTTATTTGTTGTCAGTACGGTTGTTTACTTCATTCTTATCTCCGTTTATTCCATTTTTAATGTTGAAATTTAACTCCCACATGGCTGGTACTGCTCGGTTGCTGCCACCATTCTCTGTCCACCTGCTCTACGTGCCTTGACTTGGGGACAAATAGTTTTATTTTGAAATGAATTAAATTGGAAACAAAAGGCTCTGAGGCGTTCAGTGTTGCTCTGAAATCATTATCAACTTATTTAATGTTGTGTCTGCTGAGTCAACACACACACAGGCTGGATTTACTGTGTGGTGCACGTTCGTCTGGCGTGAGTCAACCTCTGTAGCCTGTGCTGGGCTTCAAATGGCGGCTGACGAGAAATACCTTGTTCCTTTCCCCGAAAACAGGAGCTGCCACTGCGGTGTTCCTCCTGCGAGGTGGTGATTATGCGGCCGGCTCGGCTTCTGTAAAAACGTGGCTCCAACAGATCTGGGTCCAGGCTTCGGGGGGCTCATTCCTCAGAGGTGAGCGATTAAAAAACACTCCAATTACTCTGAGCTCTTTGGGGCGTTGGTGTTCGCTGGCATCCACTTCCACAAACAGCAGCTTCAGCTTCGACCCACAAATTGGGGCTGTAAAACGTAAATGTGATCCTGAAATGTGAGCTTCACTTTAAAACATCCTGAGAATATCACAGCAGAGAAACGTCCGGACTGCAGCTCAGATGTTGAAGTTCCTTCTAATATGCTGCAGGGGCCATCGTCAGTGCTTTTCATTTATTCTTTCTCCTGTAAACTACTGTGAAAGTTTGCATTGAAAGGTGCTATTTAAGTACAATTTTTTATATTACTTCTGCATTCATCTGACAGCTTTAGTTACTTTTAAGATGCACATTTTGCACAATGAGTTAATTTAAATACAAAACACTTGAGCTTAAAAACAATGAAGGACCTAGGATCCCTAATCTGTCTCTATACCTACCAGTAGCAGTGATTCCTAACACGTCTCTGGGGGTCATCAGGTGGAAACCTCCCTTCAACGCTGTTTCTCCTACTTAGTCCCACGACACCTCCAGGAGGCTAGGAGGTGAACTCTGGAGTCCCAGAGTCACCCCCCCTAGTGCCAGTTCACACTGCTCCTACACAATCCAACCAGCACTGCCACGTTCAACTGACCCAGGCCTGTTTAGGAGATGCTCCAAGTAGTGACCAGTGCTAATGCTACCATTTAGCTAGTGCTAATGCTAACTGCTAATTCAAACGGCACTGCCACGTTCAACTGACCCAGGCCTGTTCAAGAGATGCTCCAGGTCGTGACCAGTGCTGATGCAACCATTTAGCTAGCTGCTAAATGCTAATGAAAACCGCTAATTCAAACAGCACTACCACATTCAACTGACCCAGGCCTGTTTAGGAGATGCTCCAGGTCGTGACCAGTACCGTTGCTACTGTTTAGCTAGTGCAAATGCTAGATGCTAATGCTAACCACTAACTGCTAAAATACTTCAGTGCTACTACCAAAGTCAAACTTGAACAATCTTTTTAATGTACAACACGTCGTTGCAGATGTCTGTGAGTTGGTCACAGCTCCTTTAAACAGTGATTATTTTACTTTAAACTTCTTCTTAATTTCAATAAATATGCAAATAATCCAACATCTGTGCAAAAATCAAAGATTAGCGATCAGGTTTTCTTCCTTCCTCTGATCTGTCTGCTCTTCTTGCTTGTAAAACTGTATATAAAGTAGTTTAAATGTCCAGCAGCTACAGCAGAAACAAGCTGCGGACTCACGGATGCTTCACTATTAATAATCTGATGATGTCATATTTAATAACACGTCAGTCAGAGCAGAGAGGACGTTAGGATCTAGAGACTCTGGACGCTTTTCCCAGAAATCTGCAGGTTTCTGCGCCACCTTCAAGTTATTTAAAGGGTGAAATAAATATAAAACATGACACACTGGCAGCGTCAGGTCATCCCGCCTATGTTTAGAGCCTGATCCACGTTAGTGATTGCAGGTTGGCCGGAGCAGCGGTTCTGCAACTGGTCGCGTTTGTGATGATTCATGTAGTAAAAAAAACACGGATTTTCCAACTTTTAGCGACCAGCATTAGTAGAACTGTATCCTCTGTGTTATTACTCTGATTCCAATCAATCATTGTTCACCATAAAACTTCAATGAGTGCAACATTTGCCTCTCCAACACTTCAGATTACCAGTGAAATTCTCCCGTCACGTTAAAATAGAGGACAGATCCTGAAATGTTGAACTCAGTTTGAATAAAAATCACCTCGTCAAGCCGATTTCATCAAGTTACCTCGACTTGAATGAAGTCTGAAATCGAGTTGATGCAGCTTTATTGTTTATAGTGGACGCAAAAGATGAAAGAAAGCACAAAAATGACACAAAATGATGCTAAAACAACACAAAAATGACACAAATACACCAAAATAACAAGGAGGCGTGTTAAAATGACATAAAAGTGACCAAAAAAACAGAATGACACAAAAGGATGATTAGTGACACAAAATGACAGAAAAGACACAAAAATTATACAAAAATACATAAAAATGATACAAAATGATACAAAAAGACACAAAAATTATACAAAAAAGACACAAAAATTATACAAAAAAGACACAAAAATATACAAAAATACACAAAACGACACAAATTATTCAAAAATACATAAAAATGATTCAAAATGATACAAAAAGACACAAAAATGATTTAAAAAATACCTAAAATTGATACAAAAAGATACAAAAATACACAAAAATGATACAAAAATGATAGAAAAAGACAAAAATTATACAAAATGATAAAAAAATTACACAAAAAAGACACAAAATGAAACAAAAAGACACAAAATGATACAAAGATGATTCAAAAATACATAAATGATACAAAATGATAGAAAAAGACACAAAAATATACAAAAATACACAAAAAGACACAAAAATATACAAAAATACACAAAACGACACACAAATTATTCAAAATGATACAAAAAGACACAAAAATGATTTAAAAAATACATAAAATTGATACAAAAAGATACAAAAATACACAAAAATGATACAAAAATTATTCAAAAATACATAAAATTGATACAAAAAGATACAAAAAGACACAAATGATACAAAATGATAGAAAAAGACACAAAAATTATACAAAATGATACAAAAATTACACAAAAAAGAAACGAAATGAAACAAAAAGACACAAAAAAGATTAAAAAATACATAAATGTTACGACCCAGCCTCTAGGGGTAGCTGGGTGCAACAAAGATAAAACCAGATGTAATTGGTTAGGTAAGGCAGTTTATTGCTTAGTGACGAACTTAACAGAACAGGTGACACACAAAATAACAGAACCAGGTGGGTGTTGCTAAAATCAAAGAACTGAATAAAACTGAACGAAGGCTAAGAGTTTACAAAATCTTACTGAAACAAAACACAACTAAAACTCCCTAGCCAAACACACACAGTAGCAACACCACACCAAACAGAAATTACAAACAAGTGCCCAGTGCTCAAAACTAAACCAAAACTGGTGCCTCTAAACACATAACATAGGACATGGCACAGGACGCGAATCACCACACACAGTGGCTACGGAACACATACACTAGCATTAGCATTTTGATCACACAGCAAAATACTAATCGAATTGCAGTTTGCTAACTGAGGCCACAGAATGGTCTTCACCAAGACCCGAACAAATGCCTCCCTAAAAGTCAGCAAAACTGCCGAAGCACTACTCACGTAGTTAATTACACAAGCACAGACAAGAGGCACCAGGGCGGGCAGTTCACATCAAATCCCTGCCGCGCGATGACTGAAGGATGGCTGGAGCTTTTAAGGATTCCAGGTGCAGAATGGCGATGGTGGATTGGCTGGAGTGGGAGGGAATGGAGTGGTGGCCCAATCAGGCAGGTCCGGAGGCGGGAAGACTGGCCGCTTCAGAGCAGGTCTTCAGCTCAGCTAATCAGCTGAGATGTTGTTCAGCTGGGCTCTGGCGCAATCTTCCAACTCAGCTTCAGCTGAGCCTGCACTGACAGATTTAAAAGTCCACCATAACAGAAAATACGGCCCACTGACACCAGTGGCCGTAACATAAAATTGATACAAAATGATACAAAAATACACAAAAATTATACAAAATGATATAAAAAGACACAAATGATATGAAATGATACAAAAATGATAGAAAAATTACACAAAAAAGACACAAAATGAAACAAAAAGACACAAAAAGACACAAAGAGACACAAAGGGACACAGGGAACAGCTGATGTGAAGTTTGGGTTAGAGGGAGGTTCCTCCTGGAGATCGTTGTTTCTCATGTTGTCTTGCTTCTCTAATCTTCTGGCTTCTCCCTCCTCCAGGTGTTTCTGTCTGCAGCGATGGAGGCCGACGGAGCTCCGGCTGAAGACGTTCTCCTCCGGCGCCCGTGGCTGCCGGTGAGCATCGGCGGCTGCCAGCTCCTCGCCAAGAGCTGGTTCGGCGAAGCGTCGTATCGCGTCCTGCTGACCGACATGCAGGGTGTCTGGGAGGAGAGGATGGAGACGGAGGGCATCCAGAGCCGAGCACAGGTCGGTCCTTCCTCCTGGTCTCAGTGGTCGCTTGCTTCAGTGTCTTGAAGACGGAGAAACATCTTCAAGACACTGAAGCAGGTCCAGATGCTCGGACAGAAGTAGACAGTAGAGAAATGACAACTCTGCATGCTGGACTTCTTTACTCCTTCAAAAAGCAGCTGTCCTTCACTCTGATGGTTCCTCTGTCCCTAAACAGAACCTTTCTCCTCCACCAGGAGCTGAACCGGCGTCTGAGAGCTCCGGTCAAAGCCTTCTACTCCCACCTGTGTGACGTGGTTCAGCCCTGCCTGTCAGGATCTGCAGGACGAGCTGATCGGGACGCTCAGATCTCCCTGAGCCGGCAGGACGACGGCAGCGTGAGCGTGAGGCTGAAGAGCGAGCTGGCCGGGCTGCCTTTCTACTGGGAGTTCCACTGCACCCCCGCCCCCGTGGCCTTGGTACGGTCCAGGTTTTCAATGTGAAGTTCAGGGCAGACAGGTGGGTTTTTGATGTGGTTGTTCTCATGTGTGTTTTCAGGTGTGTGTTCAGCTGGTGCACCCCCTGCTGGTGATGAGCCGCCTGCTGCAGCGACAGGTGGATCAGCTGGGAGGACTGTTGGTCAGGAAGGACGCAGAGATTCAGGACTACAGAGAGAACGGGGCTGCACTCAGCAGAGGTGACGCAGAATCACTAACAACATGAACGCTGGGTTTGTCGGGTTTCTCTGTGGAGAAGGTGGACATCAGAAGTTGCAGGACATGACAAGAAGTTGCTGAACATAACAAGTTGCCGGAAAGGACAAGAAGTTGCAGAACATAAGTTGCTGGACTAAGAAGTTGCAGGACATTAGAAGTTGCAGGATATAACTTGAGAAGTTGCTGGACATAAGAAGTTGCAGGACATGATGTGAGGTTGCAGGACAGGACATGACAAGTTGCAGGATATAACTTGAGAAGTTGCTCGACATAAGATGCAGGACATGAGAGATTGCAGAACAGTACAATAAGTTGCAGGATGTAAGAAGTTGCTGGACGTAAGAAGTTGCAGGACTTGAGAAGTTGCTGGACATAAAAGGTTGCAGGACTGGACATGAGAAGTTGCTGGACATGAGAAGTTGCTGGACATGACAAGAAGTTGCAGGACAGGACATGAGCAATTACAGACCATGAGATTGCAGGACAAAAGAAGTTGCTGGACATAAGTTGCAGGACATGAGAGATTGCAGGATATGACTTGAGACATTGCAGAACAGGACAAGATGTTGCAGGACATGAAAAGTTGCAGGATATGACTTGAGAAGTTGCTGGACATAAGAAGTTGCAGCACATGACATGAGGTTGCAGGACGGAACATGAGAAGTTGCAGGACATAAGTTGCAGGATGTAAGAAGTTGCAGGACATGACAAGAAGTTGCAGGACTGGACATGAGAAATTACAGACCATGAGATTGCAGGACAAAAGAAGTTGCAGGACATAAGAAGTTGCTGGACATAAGTTGCAGGACATGAGAGATTGCAGGACATGAGGAATTGCAGAACAGGACAAGTAGTTGCTGGACATAAGAAGTTGCAAGACAGGACAAGATGTTGCAGAACATGAGAAGTTGCAGGATATAAGTTGCAGGATGTAAGAAGTTGCAGGACATGAGAAGAAGTTGCAGGACTGGACGAGAAGTGGCAGGACAAGAGAAGCTGCAGGACATGAACAATTACAGACCATGAGATTGCAGGACACAAGAAGTTGCAGGACATGATGTGAGGTTGCAGGACAGGACATGATAAATTGCAGGATATGACTTGAAACGTTGCAGGACATGAGGAATTGCAGAACAGGACAAGAAGTTGCAGGACATAAAAGTTGCAGGGCATAAGTTGAAGGATGTAAGAAGTTGCAGGACATGAGAATTGTGATGTTAACTGATGTGTTTGAACCCAGAGCGCCTGCAGACGGAGGCTTTTGTGGAGGAGACGTACCGAGACGACTTCATGGCGAAGGTGAGAGGTCAGCGACACACACACACACACACACACACACACACACACACACACACCTATTTCAACCAGATGAACTCGATGAAACCCCTCGATACACCAGTCGCCATGACGGGCTTTAAAGTCGCCGCTGTACTGCCAATCAGGACGCAGCAAGGTTTTAAAATCGTCCTCTGTGTGTGTGTGTGTGTGTGTGTGTGTGTGTGTTTGTTGTGTTCACGTGTGGAATTTCTCATCTCCGACTCCTCCTGTGTGCGTTTGCGTCCGGGAATTTTCAGATCCACCCGTTGAATTTTCCAGGCAGCGTCTAGATGTTCCCTCCCCGTTTGTTTTTGACATTCTTGTTTCGGCGGTGCGGCTCGGCTCTCGTCCGCCGTGCCGAGTGGTTTCAGAGACGCTGCAGATCTTCACGCGTCGATACTCAGATTTGTCCACTTGTATTCAGCGTTATTTAGGCCTTGTTTTTGCAGATTTTCTCCCTTTTTGGACCCAGATGTTTTGATGAAGCAGGATCAGGTGTTGCGTTTGCACCTGAAGGCTCTGCTCTGATTTATTTCCAGACCTTTAGAGCAGCTCAACCCAGATATTTAGTTCATATTTTAGCCAATTTATGAGCTTATAATCTCAAAAAGCAGGTTTCAAGGCACAAAGAATTAGTCTGACGGCTAAATGAAATAAACTGGAGGCTGCATGTGACTCGTATTTTGACTAGAACAGTCACTAATGAATATTCTGATTAATATTTCTGCTTCTCAAAGGAACCTCGGCGTCTTATCACTGGCTTTAGCTGTAGGTACACACACGTCTCCTTTGAGGTTTTGGCTAAAAATATCAGATTTCATTTTATTTTGTTCTTGAAGATGAAATAAAACAGCAACAGCAACTTAGAATTTTCTCTGGAGAGTGTTTTCTGGACTGGTTTGGAGGTAAATTAGCTTTTTTCCCTGCTTTTAATCACCAATAATTAAGGAAAACACCGGATGAGACGCTTTACTGGATGCATTTACTGACATTTATTTGATCGTCTGAAGTTTTCGGGTGGGTTTTTGTCTTTTAATGCAGCACGATGCAGTGAGAACGGCACAAATCAGGGAAAGGACGTTAGATTTCTTTGACTATTTCTTGTGCAGAAATTGAAAAACCTGGCGTGCCGATATATGGATCTCACGTCTTGAATTTTAATTTGGTTTACATGCTTTTTGTCTGTCTGCTCTGACTGAACACACTGCCTGCAGTTCAGCCGAAGAAGGATTTTTTGCTGTGTCGCTGTTGGTCACAGCTGAGTCACTAATAGCTTCTCATTTGCGCCGAGGAGCCCAGAATTTTTTGTTTTTTACTGAATCTATTTAGCGATAACGGTTTATTTTAGGCATTTTTTTAAAAATGGAACATGCAGAATAAAGTGGTTTTGATTACTTTATAAGAGTCCAAGCTTAGATTTGGTTGTCAGGCTGTTTAAAAGTTGACAATCTCTCTGTTTTAAGGTTTCTGACGCTGACAATTTGTGTAATTTTGGTGTCTGTTTAACCTGGCAGCTCTTTTTGGGGTTCAGAGGGTTAAACGTTAAAGCAGCTGAACCTTCAGTGACCTCTGCTCCTCGAGTTTCCCTCAGAACAGAGCCATTGTTCCCAAAGACGTGAAATCTGCTTTCGTGTGAAGGTCACGCACGTCGCGGAGTTTTTTTTGAAACTTCCCCTCCCAGGCGGCTCCGCAGCGCCGCTCGGTTCGTCAGCCTGACTCATCAGCCGCATCGCTCGGCGGCGTTGTTTGTCTAAAACTGACAAACCAGGAAAGAATCACATTTTTAGGTGGTGGAAAAGCTCCAGCTCAGGTACGAGGAGTCATGGAAAGTTACATCAGGGCTACAGTGGCGGCTCTGTTTTCTGTTTGCGATCAGGGGAGGGCGAGCGGACAGTCAGAAACCACAGAAGAAGAAGAAGAAGAAGCGGATCAAAGTCTTCCCTCTCGTGGCAAATTCCACCGAGCAGCGACGAGACCAAAGTCCGAGCTGAAATAAAAATGTGTCGGGGAGGAATGTCGCCGGGACGCGTCAGACGGACGGCCGCTGCTCGGTGTGTGTGAACCAGCGAGGCGTTTAGCGTGTGTGTGCGGTATTTATCTGCCAGGGTTGGGCCTTCGCCTGTGCACCCGCTGACTTGTTGTTTGTGTGCGTCTCCATGGCAACGCCCACGCCAGGGCATCATACCCTGAACTTATTTATAATTCTTTCTGAGCGAGGAGCTGATATGAGGGTAAACAAACACTGGAATCTGGATTCAGGGTCAGATTTTACCCGCTGGGCTGGAGGCACTGGTCCTGAAAAGTCTTGAATCTTTGCACAGAAAGACCCTAAAATACTCTTGATTGTCTTTTTCTTGCCTTCTTTGCAGCAATCATGTCAGCTTTAACCTGCTCTGTGTGTGACTGTGGAAGACACAACTGCAATGTAAAGTCCTGCAGCTCTCGGCAGTTTGACAGCTGTAGCGCCATAAATCATCTAAAACAAACACAAAAAGTTGAATTTCTATGATTATTTTGCAGAAACGTGAACAAAACCTCCGATTAGCACGTACAGCATGTTTCCAAGTGCCCACAGTTGGCACCAATTCCTACAGCGCTACTTATGTTTTGACCTCGTTTCCATACTTGTCTCCTCTCTGCTCTGTGAAAACACTGCCTGCAGTTCAGCCGAAAAGTCCGTGAATTTTTGTGATGTCACTGTTGGTCGCACCCGAGTCGCTAATAGCTTCACGGTTGCGCCAAAGATCACAGAATTTTTAGTTTTTACCAAATCTATTTTAAACAAAAGGTGTATTTTTGGCAATTTTCTAAAAATTAGACAAGTAGAGTGAAGAGATCTGGGTGAAATATTGGGATTTGAAGCTCAGATTTTCCGACTAAAATGACAAGTCACAGATGAGTAGTTCAAGAACAGTTGGAAAGTTGAAAATGTGGTGAGTTCATCTGTTTTTACAGTTGTGGCTCTGATAGATGGTGTCAGTTTTAGTGGTTTTATTAAAGAACATAGCCTTTAAAACCCACCGGTGAGTCCTTGCAGCTGAAAAGTCCATGAATTTTTGTTACGTCACTGTTGGTCGCAGCTGAGTCGCTAATAGCTTCACGGTTGCGCCAAGGAGTGTAAAATTTTTGTTTTTTACCGAATCTATTTAGAGCAAAAGCTACGTTTTTGACTTTGTTTTTAAATGAGACAAGTAGAGTGAAGAGATTTGGGTGAAACGTTGGGATTTGAAGCTCAGATTTTCCGACTACAATGACAAGCTGCTTTCATTTTGATGTTTACGGTGACGCACTGATTCACTTAAGGAAATGCTGTGAGTCGGACTGTTCCTTTAAAACGGAGCATGTGTTTGTTTTAACGGTGAGATCAGAGCTGCAGGTACAACCGAGCCCATATGAGTCTCCTGTTCTGGTAAAAACCACCCAGCTTTAGTTTCTGTTTTTAATTTGTTTCCATACTTGTCTTCTGTCCGGTCCGTGGAAACACTGCCTTCAGTTCAGCCGAAAAGTCCCTGATTTTTTTGTCACATCACTGTTTGTCGCACCTGAGTCGCTACTACCTTCACGGTTGCGCCGAGGAGTGTAAAATTTTTATTTTTTTGCAGAATCTAGTTTGAGCCGATGGTATGTTTTTCGCGATTTTTAAAAATGAGACATGTAGAGTGAAGAGATTTAGGTGAAATGTTGCGATTTGAAGCTCGGATTGTCCCTAACAGAACGACAAGTCACAGATGAGTAGTTCAAGGACGGCTGGGAAGTTGACACTCTGGTTTCTGGGTCTGATAAATGGCGTCATTTTTTGTGATTTTTAAAAAAATATATAGCCTTTAAAACCCGCCTGTGAGTTTCATACACTTATATTGTGCTGCATTCTGCCAAATGTACAAATGTTTGCATCAAAATATAACATTTCCGAGACGTGAAATGGCAAAACATTTTTACCTTACCTGTCACAAATTTTTGTCACGTCACTATTTGTCACACCTGAGTCGCTGCTAGCTTCATGGTTGTGCCGAGGAGTGTAAAATTTTTGTTTTTTTACAGAATCTAGTTTGAGCCATTGGTATGTTTTTGGTGTTGTTTTAAAAATGAGACGTGTAGAATGAGGAGATTTTGATGAAATATTTGGATTTGAAGCTCAGATTTTCCGACTACAATGACAAGTCACAGATGAGTAGTTCAAGGACAGTTGGAAAGTTGAAAATGTGGTGATTTAATCTGTTTTTACAGTGTCTGGCTCTGATCAATTATGTGTTTTTTGTGAATTTTTAAAAAGAACATAGCCTTTAAAACCCACCGGTGAGTCCCTGCAGCTGAGCCGAAAAGTCCATGAATTTTTGTGACGTCACTATTTGTCGCAGCTGAGTCGCTAATAGCTTCACGGTTGCGGCAAAGATCACAGAATTTTTTAGATTTTTACCAAATGTGGTTTGAGCATAATGTATGTTTTTGGCGATTTTTAAAAAATTAGACATGTAGAATAAAGAGATTTGGATAAAATATTGGGATCTGAAGCTTAGGTTTTTCCCGACTAAAACAAGCACAGATGAGTAGTTCAAGGACGGTTGGAAAGTTGACAATCTGGTGATTTCTGAGCTTTAGTGGGGTAACACACTTCTTACATTGTGCTCATGTTGTGCTGCATTCTGCCAAATGTACAGATGTTTGCACTGAAACATGGAATTTCCGAGACTTAAAATGCGAAAACATTTTACTCACATTTAAACCAACAGAGCGCTGCTTTCATTTTGATGTTTTGCATTAGTTCCATAAATTTTTGTCACATCACTGTTGGTCACAGCTGTGTCACTACTAGCTTCACGGTTGCGCCGAGGAGTGTGAAATTTTTATTTTTTTGCAGAATCTAGTTTGAGCCGATGGAATGTTTTTGGCAATTTTTTAAAATGAGACATGTAGAGTGAAGAGATTTGGGTGAAATGTTGGGATTTGAAGCTCAGATTGTCCCTAACAGAACGACAAGTCACAGATGAGTAGTTCAAGGGCAGCTGGGAAGTTGAAAATCTGGTGAGTTCTGGGCTTTAGAGGGTTAAACACACTTCCATTGTGCTCATCCAAACGTGACATTTCCGAGACGTAAAATGCCCAAACATTTTACTCACGGTTAAATCAACAGAGCGCTGCTTTCATTTCGATGTTTGGGTTTCTGTGACGCACCGATTCACTTCAGGAAATGCCGCGAGACGACAGCCGGAAAGCGTCACGGCGAGTCGGACTGTTCCTTTAAATCGGAGCACGTGATTGTTTCAGCGGTGAGATCAGAGCTGCAGGTACAACAGAGCCTGTATGTTCTGGGGGAAAAAACCACCCGGCTTCAGTTTCAGCCTCGGTTCTCCTTCCTTGAACTTGAACTTCTTTGACATTTGCTCGGTTATTTACGAGCGCCAGCGGAGAGCAGAGCGGACAAATATCTGCAGAAACCTTCCGCCTCGTCGCCCAGCCCCCGCTTCTTCTTTTTTTTTTTTCTTTTACCGTTTCCACAAGTGTGTGTGTGTTTGAGCCGGTGCCATTTGCGGCCTTTCGTTTCCCACACCAAGGGGAGTGAAGGGCAGAGGGACGATGATGACAGGAGCAGCAGCTTTTATTTTCTCCTGCTGCCCTCCATGCAAAGCCCCTCCCCAGCCGGCCGCCACACAAACACCCCACCCAGCTCAGGTCAACATTTACATGGGTGGAATTAGCCTGCGCTTCCCACCGATACACACAAACACACACACACACACTCGGATTCAAGTTGGGCGCAGGCTAAAGCTGGTCGGATGAAAAAAAAAAGTTCAAATCCTTTTCGGATCACATCGGCTTCCCTTAGGGCCTAAATTTGGAGTGTGTGTGTGCGTGGTTGGACATGTGTCTCTGAGAGGACCAGTGTGAGGCCTTCAGGAAAGTGAGGACGGGTCAGAATCCGGTTTGGGTGGTTTAGTTAGCTGTGGTTGTTGCCCCGAGGAGGGATAGATGGATGCACCGATGTTGGTTTCGGAGCTGAGGAGGGACGACGGTTTGGCCACGTTCACTTTGTAATCTAGCAGCAACGGTCCTCACAAATATAGAGGTTCAAAGTGAGGACATTTAGCAGGGATTCATGCAAACTGAGGACACTTTTTTTAAAAATTGAGGATGTTTTTCTTCAGCAATTGTCAAACTTTATGAAGTGAGGACATTTTTATAAAGATGTTTGTGAGAAACGACGACATGTTTATAAAAACTCTTCTTCACGCGGGGACGTTTTGTTTTGAACAGTCGGGGCGTTTTTGTGAGGATGTTGTTGAAAAGCGTGAACACTTTATAGAGTGAGGACATCTTTATAATGTGGGGATGATTGTTTAGTCAGTTGAGAAGACTTTAACAAAGCTAGGATGTTGTTTTGAAAGGTTGACATGTTTTTTTTTTTAAATGAGGATGTTTTTGTGCATTTAGGAAACTTTTTGAGGTGAGGATGTTTGTGTGAAATAAGGACATGATTATAAAAAGTAGGGGCTCTTTTTCAAGTGGGGATTTGAACATTTGGGACTGGGTTGTGAGTAGAGGTGGGACAAAATTTCGATCCTTGTAGATGAGGAACACTGTTCTGCCTGGTGGGGTGCTGGCTCAGGCTCAGGGTTAGATTACCAGGGTCACACCAGGAGTGCCGGCCAGAGCGCTACTGAAGGCCGTTCAGAGTAGGAGGTAAATAAAAACTGAGAGGCGGAGGTAATACTTTTCCGTTCTTTACTCTTCTTGCAGCATCACGTAGAATACAGGCGAATCCTTGCATTAGAGTGTGTGTGTTTTTTCTACAACAGAGAAAAACACATACAGGCAAGGATAAATAAACATATCCATGAATTAACTTAAAGTATAACATGTCACCAATCCAATAAATAAACAATAATTAAATGAGGGAGGCAATCAAAGATTACACTTCTGTTTCTCCTATACAGTGATAATAAACCCTTTAAACACGCTGTCAAGTCACCGTCATCGTCATACACCTCACTTCCTGTAACACTACTGACATAACGCTCTTATTGTGAAGGTTGTTTGTAATACTTCCGGTGACAATTGGCGCTAAACGGCGGCAATAAAAGCTACACTGTAACTAGATACGGCGCATCTAGCGCAGCGATAATGCCATAACTAAACATAACATTCACACTCAGTGGCAGGGGCAGGTGAGCTAGGTAGCTAATGAGCAGGCAATTAAAGTGATTTAGCTCCAAACTTTCGTCCACACAAATACATACATGTCCTGCGCAAACACATTAACTCATAAATACAACAAAGGTCATACGGTGCTTGCACTCACCCGTCATTCACGCACACACATCTTAATTGAAGTGAAGGTCCTGCAAGATTGTCGCTCACCATCAGACTAGCGCACACACTCACCACACAGCCATCCCGTGAGCTGACCCACCCACAAGGGTAATAACCCAATGCACACCAAGAACAGATACTGCAAAGCCCATCATGAACAGTGGTATCAACTGGCAACTTTGGGGCCTTTTCTACACTCCTCGTGTGATACGAGTATCAATGTGCTGCCGCCAAATATCCATACTTTAATTAATATAATAAGGCGCTCTAAACCCTGCCAGCTGCCATTTCCCCAGCGTCACTACTTCATGTCTCCACACGGTGGCGTTTATCACATGAATGAGGGAGACTGGAGCGGAAATGAATCGACCCAACAATAGTTAGTACAGGTATAATGGAGGACAGCAACGCTACCGTAAGAGACGCCCCATCCACGTTTAAAGTGTGGACCCATTTGGGCTTTGAGGGAACAAGAAGCTGGACAAAGACTATATCAGTGGTTCTCAACTGGTGGGTCGGGACCCAAAAGTGGGTCGCGAAGCCATTTTTAGAGGGTCACAGAAGCATGCCCCCCTCCAAAACAGCAGTAGAGTCTTTCATTTCAAAGGACGTGTTACTTATGACACAGTTTGCCAAGTTGGGAGCCTTGGAGTGCTAATAGACTCAGATCTGACTTTCAACAGCCACATCAAAGCTGTCACCAAAGCAGCTTTTTACCACCTGAAAACATCAACAGAATCAAAAGTTTTGTCTCCCAGAAAGATCAGGAGAAACTCATCCATGCGTTCATCTCCAGTAGACTCGATTACTGTAATGGCCTTTTGACACAACTTCCCAAAAAGAGCATTAAACAGCTGCAGCTCGTCCAGAACGCTGCTGCTAGAGTTTTAACCAGGACTAAGAGATCTGAACATATCACACCATTTTTAAAGTCTCTACATTGGCTTCCTGTCAGTTACAGAATAGATTTTAAAACCCTACTGATTGTTTACAAATCCCAGAACGGTTTAGGTCCAGAATACATCTGTGATATGTTCACAGAATATAAACCCAGCAGGGCCCTCAGATCCAAGAACTCAGGTCAGCTAGTCCAGACCAGAGTCCAGACTAAACGTGGAGAAGCAGCATTTAGCTTTTATGCTGCAAAAAAGTGGAACAAACTGCCACTGGAGATGAAACTTTCACAAAATGTAGAAACTTTTAAAGCCAGGTTAAAAACATTTCTTTTCTCATGCGCCTATGCATGAAATCTGCACGGTATCTTTTAACTTACCGTATTTTCCGCACCTTAAGGCATCGGATTATAAGGCGCAGTCTCAATTACAGGGTCTATTTCTGTACTTA
This sequence comes from Dascyllus trimaculatus, assembly GCA_024666655.1. Lineage (NCBI taxonomy): Eukaryota > Metazoa > Chordata > Actinopteri > Pomacentridae > Dascyllus > Dascyllus trimaculatus. The sequence goes on along the minus strand of CM045468.1, from coordinate 2,934,067 downwards.
CGCCATATATAAGGCGCACCAGGTTAAAAGGCACATGCTAAAATAAGGAAACGGAAGTAAAACAGTGAATTTTCTGAACTTTATTTTACAACGTACCATATTTACACACATTTTTTTTGATTAATCTTCTGTCTCAAACCCTTCAAAGTCTTCATCCTCTGTATCTGAATTGAACAGCTCGGCAATTTCGCTGTCAAGCATGACAGGTTCCCTCTCGTCATTGTCGGAGTCAGTCTTGTTGCCGGGTGGCTGTTCAGTAATGATGCCGGCTTTCGCGAAAGCTCGTGCAACAGTCAAAGCAGATACCTTAGCCCAGGCATGTTTTCAGCATACAGGTAGTGCAGTATATACCTACCTACCGGAGGCTTGGCAGAGGTCAGCGTACCGTACGTACTTTACGTAGCTTTACGTAATGTTCTCCAATTGGTTCATCGCTGCCGGCGTACTTAGTTTACGTACTTTACGTAATGATGTCGGCGGGAAATGGTCCGGCAGTCAATGAAGCGGAGCGCTTGGAACTCAGCGCACACATAAGACGCACCGGATTAAAGGGCGCACCGTCGATTTTTGAGAAAATTAAAGGCTTTTAAGTGGCCTTATAGTGCGGAAAATACGGTATCTTGCTTTTAATCATACACAATCTTGTACATGAAATGTGCTATACAAATAAATTTGCCTTGCCTTGCCTTTCAATAGCAGGATATTTAGTGGTGGTGACACCAGTAGTTGTCCACTATTAACCTCTAGATTTGTCTCTGCCAGCTTATTAGAGAAATTTATGCTAAAACGAGCCAAAAATGAACCAAAATGTGCTCAGAATCTGTCAAAATGGGCCAAAATATGCCCAGAACTTGGCAAAAGTGTCCAAATAAACCAAAATGAGCAAGAAATAAGCTAAAATTTTCACTAGCTGTATCAAAGTGCTTTGAGACTCCACCCAAATAAACCTGAATTTGTCAACAGGAACAGCAAACCTCAAAAGGTTGGGTCGCGACCAGTTGAGAACCTCTGGACTATGTCATGTGCAAGAAGTGCCTCACAGGAAACGCCACCAACATGCAACCATGATGAAGATATGGTGATGTGTCGTCGATTATCGCTGTATCGTGAGGAACCCTGTGATTCCCGCCGCTAGTCCTGAGGATGTTTCTGTAAATTGAGGCGAGGTTGTTTGTAAACTAAAGGACACTTTCTCAAAAAGCGAGAATGTTTTTCGTAGCCTGACGTGTTTTTAAGACTTGGTGATGTTCGTTTTGTAAAGTGAGGACATGTTTGTGAAAGAGTCGGGACGCTTTAACAAAGTGAAGACACCTTTTTTTTAAAGGGTCGGGACATTTTTCAAAAAGTGAGGACGCGTTTTGTCGAATGAGGATCTGTGGTTTAAAAGTATGTTTTTTTACAAATTGAGGACTCTTTTTTCAAATAAGAACCTTCTTGAGAAGTGAGGACGTTTGTAAAAAGTCAGGGAACTTTATGAAGTGAGGAGATTTTTTAAACTAAGGATATTTCTTATGAGATGAGGACAGACTTTGTTATATAGTGAGGACATTTTTTGGATTGAGAGGACATGTTTTTAAAAAGCTCTGTATTTTAATTAAGTGAGGATATTGTTAAAAATGAAGACGCTTTTATCAATTAAAGGCTTTTTTTGTACAATTAAGACGTGTTTTTAATAATGGAGGATGTTTTGCGTAAAATGGGAACATGTTTTTAAAACCTGAGGGGTGCGTTTGGAAAAGTGAGGACACATTTTGGATTGAGAGGACATGTTTTTATAAGGCTCTGTATTTTAATTAAGTGAGGATATTGTTAAAAATGAAGACACTTATCAATTAAGGACGTCTTCTTTGTACAATTAAGACGTGTTTTTGATAACTGAGGATGTTTTGCGTAAAATGGGAACATGTTTTTAAAACCTGAGGGTGCGTTTATCAAAGTGAGGACGCATTTTGGAATAAGAGGACATGTTTTTTAAACGTTCTGCTTTTTTAATAAAGTGAGGATATTTTTAAAAGTTAAGACCCTTTTATCAATTAAGGACGTGTTTTTTTGTTGAATCAGGGCATGTTTTTAATAATTGAGGTTATATTTTTAAATGAGGAAGTTTTTTTGTAGAATGGGAACGACGTGTTTTTAGAAGTTAGCATTTTTTTTGTGTGAAGAAATTTCCTAGAAGCTGGAGACACTTTGTTTTTGTAGAGTGGAGACGCATTTTTTGGCCGGTTCTGGCTGTTTGAGGGTTGTTAAGGCTCAGGTTGTCTTCTTGTAGCGTTGGTGTCGGAGCACGGTGTCCTCACAACGACAGCAGCCCTGACATGTGGCGGTGCGGTGACCTGGCAGAGCTGAGCGTATGTCCGTCCACACGCTGTGACGCATGCTTCTGGTTTGTCTTCGCTGAGCGTCGGTGAGCGCGTGGGTCACGGGGGCTGTTTTTTATCTCCGTGTTTACGTGCAGCAGTGCGGCGGTGACGCATGCCCCGCAGTTGTCAGCGCGGCGCTCGCAGCAGCAGCAGCAGCGTCACAGTTGTCGGCTCTGAACTGAACTGTCACCGTTTGGGAACGTCGCCCGCTTCCTGTTTCATGAGACGGCGGCTTCACAGCTCCACGGCAACCGCTGCAGTATAACGACATCTGACAATTAGTGGCCGCGTCTGACCAAAACACCTCACTAGAGCTGCACACAATCACATAACCGAGCCAAAATGTTGTGGCTTCCAAATCTGGCATTCCTCACTCCAAGTTTCCTGCCTTTCGTGCTTAAATTGAAGGTTTTTCTGGTCAGGTTTTGTGCTTGAAACTGCTTTAAAACAATCAATAAGAAACTATTCCCTCCTTTGCAGCGTAGAGATGTGCAGTTTTCCGTCTCCACTAAAAGCACTGTAATGATTATGTGCTCAAACGGGTGAAGAAATTATCCCTAAATGCTACGTAGCGCTCCACGAGAAGCCCAGCGCTGGCACAACAGGAGGAGTCAAATCCTAATATCTGCTCGCTTCAACCACCAGAAGCTCTAAGTTAAGAGCAGGGCAGGAAACTTAATTTTTACATCCACCGACCACAGCGGCGGACGGATCCAAAATACACACTTTGACTCAGGAAAACCCAAAAACGCAGATGGGAGCCCCTCAAATCGAACAAATGTAATCATTTATTGCTGCTTCTAATGCAAATCCAGCAAACAAAGATGAATAAATGATAAATATCAGACGTTATGTAGCTGCATTATTGACTGCATTCGAAATAGCACATTCTTTTACAAATAGAAACCTGGGTTTAGAGCAGTGGTTCTCAACTGGTCCAGCCTCAGGACCCACTATGTCTCTGTTAATAACGGTCGCGACCCAAATTATTGAAGTTTGCTGTTTTTTGTTAACGAATTAAGCTTATTTGGGTGTAGCTTCAATGCATTTTGATACAACTTGGGGAAATTTTGGCATATGTTTTGCTCAATTTGGAATATTTGGACGCTTTTTGCCAAGTTTTGGGCATATTTTGGCCCATTTTGACAGATTCTGAGCACATTTTTGTTTATTTTTGGCACATTTTAGCATAAATTTCTCCTATAAGCTGGCAGAGTCAAATCTAGAGGTTAATACTGGGCAACTACTGGTGTCACCACCATTAAATATCCTGCTATTGAAAACAAACTCTATCATAAGAAACATGTACTTTAAAATTAAAGACTTCATACCACTACTTTTTTAAGGGGGGGGGGCATGCTTCTGCGACCCTCTAAAAATGGCTTTGCGACCCACTTTTGGGTCCCGACCCACCAGTTGAGAACCACTGACTTAGAGACTGTAGTGTCTGACTTTGCCCCATTAAACTCTGCAGTAGTCTTGTTAGCCCTGAGTAGTGTCAACAGGCGAAACTGGAGTAAAAATGTTCGGGGATGCCAAGGAGGTGAACTGTTCAGGAAAGGTGGATAATGGGACAAGGAACAGAGGATCAGATCTTGGTGGTGATCCGGATCACCGTCTGGATCCAGGGACTTTTTAAAAATATTTTTTTTGAGGATTTTTTTTCGGTTTTATTGACAGGAGAAGAGACAGGGTGACAGGGGGTATAGAGGAGAGAGGCTACGTTCAGACTCCAGGACTTAAAGCTCAAATCTAATTTTTTTGCGAGTTCGTTCTCATTTCCAGTTAAATGCGGCTCGTATCTGATCTCCTGTGTGAACTTCATGCGATCCAAAAGTGTCCCGCATGTGCAGAAGAGGACACAACGGCAAAGCTGCCATCCAGCGGTTCTACCGGCTGAACGCTGGGCTCATCTCCCAAAATGTGGTCCAGCTGTTCGTAAAGTGGACCGACAACACGTTTCAGTCTTTATCCTCCTTATATTCGGCTCGGAGGCTCTTTATTTCTCTTTGACACTGGAGCCAGGACCGTTTACACCCACTGCTCGGCCATTTCTTTGGTTTTCAAAAACCGCCCGGTTCCGATAAGACCCCTCAAGTTTGTCCTGACTAGAGCTGTCCCCCCAAATATTAATTAACCCTGAAACCTCCATTGACTGGACTCCACATTATCGTCCCCCATGGTTGTTGTTTTTGTTCCTACTTGATTGCAGAATAGAGACATTTGTCGTGTATCAGTGACGTGTAGATCGGATAGATGCAACCTGGCCGTTCAGACAGAAGTCGCACGTCAACAGATCAGATACCTACCAGATTTAGGACCACATATCCAAGTGCCCTGGGTCGCATTTGAAAACATCGGATCTGTGTTGTTCAGACTGTCATGAAAAGATCAGATCCAGGTCGCATAGGGGGGCAAAAAAAATCAGATGTGGGTCACTTTAGCCTGCGGTCTGAACGCAGCCAGAGAGACATGCAGCAAAAGGTCGTGAGCCGGACTCGAACTCACGACCGCTGCTGGCGACCTGCGTCTCCATGGTAACGCCTTAACTCAGCGAGCTAAACAGCAGCCCGAGGAACCAGGCATTTTTTGCAGGATTCTTTGGCATTGGGAGATCGGGCAATGTGCATGTTTTCGGTAATTTCTACAACCGATCCAAATTTGATCCAGATCCAGGCAAAACTCCGAATACTAGGATCCAGAATGATGATATCAATGTGAATCCAGACGCTAAGGGTTTGTTTTCTGGGTCAAGGAATCTGATAATGTAGACAAAACAATCCTGGGACGATTATTTCTGGGTGTAAATCCCAACATGGGGTGATGTGAGATTTTTCTGATGATATAGTAGTTTGGGGTTGACCAGCGTGGACGGTTAGCAGCTCTAATATCCGACGTCGTTTAAATTTTTGGCGCCGTTATTGTTTTTCCGAACTGATTCTCAATAGAAACACCTTAAAAATTTGATTATACGTCTTTTCGATGACCAAAAAATCATAATGGCGAAGCAAAAACAAACAAATCAGTTGACTCCTGATTGACAAGCGAGAAAATACGAAGGGAACAGATTTTTAAGGCAGCAGTAGTTCTATGGAAACTATAATTCTCCCTTTAAAACATCACAACAGTTAACTATAGACTGTTTAAAATCATGTTTATTCTGCTGTTGAGTTGGATAAACAACCTTCCATCCACATAAATATAATGTTCAGAGCATCTTTACAGTGGCTTCTTAATGCTGCTTCTAAAATGTTTGCACTTATTCATGTATCTTTAGCGCTTTCGACAGATTACGTAACGTCATGTGTGAAACCGCATGAAATCCGAGAAAACATGTGAATTGCTGTGGGAGTAGGAGGAAAAAGGGAATAAGGAAGGACTTAAGAGAGGACGGGAAGGTGGGGAAGGTTCTTCTCTGCCTCCGTCCTCGGTAAATCATTGACCGCCGAGCTCATAAACGGCAGCGAGCGGCTCTTTATCTCACGTACCTGAGGAATTCAGGGCCTGGGTGGTAAGTAGGCGAGGCTCGGGGGGGCGGCGTTGATATGAGCGAGGGGCCGCACATCAGCAGGAAGGTGGTGAGGAATGTTCAGCTTCCTGCAGGACAGTGTGCAACCTGACATGGTGATCATCCTATAAAAATAAAGTACGGCAGCTTGTAAATACTGAGTCTTGTTAGACCATGCTGGACCAGGCCTGTTCTAGTCTGGGTCAGTTGGATCGGGTTTGTTCCAGTCTTCGTCTTTTGGACTGGGTTTGTTCCAGTCTTCGTTAGTTAGACCGGTTGGGTTCTACTTTGGGTCAGTTGGACCGAGTCTGTTCCAGTCTTCATCAGTTGGTCCAGGTCTGTTCCAGTCGGGGTCAGTTGGTCCAGGTCTGATCCAGTCTTTGGCAGTTGAATTAGGTCTGCTGTAGTCTGGATCATGCTGTGTTAGTGGATTCATGTCTGTTCTAGTCAGGGTCAGTTCCTTCAGGTGTGTTCTAGACTTTGTCAGTTGTACCAAGTCTGTTGAATTGGGTTTGTTCCAGTCTTCGTCTTTTGGTCCAGTTCTGTTCCAGTCTTTGGTAATTGGTCCAGTTCTGTTCCAGTCGGGGTCAGTTGGTCCAGGTCAGATCCAGTCTTTGTCAGTTGGATTAGGTAGGTTCATTCCAGTCTGGGCCAGATGATCCCTGTCTATTTAGCTAGACCCGATCTGTTGCAAGAGTTGGTACAAGTCTGTTCCAGTCTTTGTCAGTTGGCCCAGGTCTGTTCTAGTCTGGGTCCATTGGTCCTGGTTTATTCCAGTCCTTGGCAGGGACAGGTCTTCTGTAGTCTGGGTGTTGGTCCAGTTCTGTTCCAGTCTTCATTCAGGTCTTATCCAGTCAGGTTCACTTGGTCCATGTCTGTTCTAATCTGGGTCCGTTGGTCTTGGTTTATTCCAGTCTTCGTCAGATGGGCCAGGTCTTTCAGTCTGGGGTAGTTGATCTCTGCTTCGTTTTCTGTTAGTTGGATCGGGTCTGTTCCTGTCTGGTTCAGTTGGAATGTTTTTTATCTAGTCTAGGTCAGTTGGACAAAGTTTATCCCAGTCTTCATTGTTTGGTCAAGGTCGGTTCTGGTTTGGGTCAGTCGGTCAGCTCTGTTCAAGTCTTCGTCAGGTCTGTTCGGACCTATGTAATTTGGTCCAGATCTTTTCCGGTTTACGTCAGTCGGTCCAGGTCTGTTCTGGTCTTCGTCATTTGCACCGTTTCTGATCCAGTCTTGATCGGTAGATCTAGGTCTAAATCAAGGACCGTACTTGTCCTCCAGCAGGCTGAGAAAGTGACAAAGTCCTGTATTATCAACGAAACAGCTGAAAGTTCTCTGGTCGGTTTCTCTGGTGTAAAGTCTGTTACCGCTGCCAACCTGCTGCTAGCATTAGCAAACCCCTAGTTGTGTTGTGACTGTAGATGTTTTAGGAAATGCTTGTGGTCCTGATGCTGATACCTGCGCATCGCTAGTTTTGGTGCAGGAAGAAAAAACATTTGCCGTCCCTGTAGGATTCATGGGGATTGTATTGTTCGGTGTTTGCCACTTCCTGACCGTGAAAGACTGAAAATCTGTGCAGGCTGGTGGAAACAGCCTCGTTTCTTATGGTGTTTATCTGGATTTTGTGCTAAGCTAACACGCACCACGCTCAAATGGAAAGAAACAAACTGTGTGTTTACCACTACAAAAGCAAAGAAATTCAGAAGCATCTTTTAAACTTACATTTTGAGGGCACAGAGAGAAGATTTGCCTCTGGACCAACAGCCAGTGCAGCTGCAGCTCCTCAAACATGAGGATTTGCTTCTTTTCTTTGGGTTTGGGGCTTGTAGCTGCACCAAACAATCAAGTAGGCATTTCTTGGGTGCTGCTGCCCTGTGATGCGGCTATATTTCACTACATTATTCACCAAATGATAAAAATAGTCATTATTTGCAGCCACAGTTTGTTTGCAAGGAGTAAAAGATGGAAAAACATCCACATACAGTAGGTCCTCCTCCTCTGTCAGTTGCACACAGTTTCCACAGGGTTGTCCCCGGCCAGGTCTGTAATTAGGCCCTCTGTGGCCTGGCTGCTCCCCCTCTTCAGCTGCCGGCCTCTGGGCCCGGTCCCAGCCTGGACGGGCCGATCGCGGCGTCCCGCAAAGACATCATGAGACTGTGAGCAACACGAGAGCAGCGGCGCAAAACACGGCAGCGGCGCTTGTCGGCACGTGAACACGCTTTGGCGCCGTTTGAGAGAGCCGACTCTCTTTATTCGAGGCGCTTAACGCTTCCGGTTACAGCGACGAGTGTGCGGTGTACCGAGTCCAAACAGCTCCGAAGTGAGCCGCTGACGGAGGATGGACGCTGGGTTTGAAGCAAGCTGCTGTTGTCAGACGTGAACTCATCCGTTTCACCGTGAGCTGCAGATTTATGTCACGAAACTCAAAATCGTGAAAGTGTTTTCTTCGAAGATGTAGAGCGCGAAGCCGACTCGAATTAGAGAACTATCCTCCAATCAGGTCCAGCTCACAAACACCCAGACAAGTTAAATTTGTTTTGTTTTTTTGTATGAATTTGCTCCCGTCTCATTTTTCCTCACTGTCAGTTCATTTTTCACTACAATATAAAGCCCTTCACCTCTATGGAAACAGAACAACCATGAATAAGGAGGGAGAACTGTCTTCTGTACAGTGACACGTTCAGTCAGAAGAATAAAGCTGTTTTAATATTCACCTTTTAATTTAGTTTCCCCACTTGTCTTCTGCTTTGTGTAAACACTGCCTGCAGCTCAGCCCAGCTCGCCCCAAGCTTCTCTGAATTTTTGTTACATGACCGTTGCTCGCAGCTGGATCGCCGATGGCTTCGTGGTTGGTCCAAGGAGCGTGTTTTTTCTTTGTTTTTTACACAATTTTAGGTTTAGGTCCGGTCCAGCGTCTCGACAGTCATGTGTGAAAGTTTAAAGTTTGTAGGAAGGTTGAAAATCATTTACGTCACATTAAAGATTTACAAGATTTAAAGTAGTTTAAGGCTTCAGGGGGATAAACGGTTGAATTCGAACCTGCTTATCTGACTTCTTTTGATTGGAAGACATCAATCAGGAGTAAAAATGTTTAACGGGAGGTTTGGTAGCCTTGGAGTCTTGGAAAATTGGGGTATTTCGTCAAAAATGTCGCAGGTAGTCACCAGTGCTGATGCTACCATTTAGCTAAATGCTAATGCTAAGTGCTAATTCAAACAGCGCTGCCACGTTCAGCTGATCCAGGGCTGTTAAGGAGATGCTCCAGGTAGTGACCAGTGCTGATGCTACCATTTAGCTAACTGCTAAATGCTAATTCTAACTGCTAATTCAAACAGCACTGCAACATTCATCTGACCCAGGCCTGTTTAGGATATACTCCAGGTAGTGACCAGTGTTGATGCTACCATTTAGCTAAATGCTAATGCTAACTGCTAATTCAAACAGCACTGCCACATTCAACTGACTCAGGCTCGTTTAGGATATACTCCAGGTAGTGACCAGTGCTGATGCTACCATTTATCTAACTGCTAAATGCTACGTGCTAATGCTAACCACGACTGCTAAAATACTACAATAATACTAACAAACTCATCACCCACAAGGAAACTATACAGTCTACAGATTATTAGACTATATGTCTCATCTTTTTCAGACAAACTTCTGACTTAACACTTGTCCTTGGTGCAGTTTGACATACCTAGTGAAAGAAATTGGATTAATACTTCCTTAATGTGGCCAATTACAATGTATTTCCTATTGAAACTGAACATTTAAGGCTCTATATCAACTGTAAATCACATAAATATCATTTCTAAAGGAAAATATACATTCCTGGTGGCTAAAATATGCAGTTAAGATGCAGTTTCTCAATGATCTAAACAGAATTTTTGGGTAGTTACTCATTTCTGACTAAATCTGTGATCATCTTATCGGTTGGGTTTCATGTCCATGTAAACCTTCCGCTCACCTCAGCAGCTTCCTGTGTGTCATCAGCCTGAAGGGCACCGTGACGACAGTGAGCGGTCACTGAGAGGTGAAAGGTAAATGAAGCGAAGGTGTGGATGACGCCAGAGAAGCAGCAAAGGATTCTGGGGGTTCATCTGAGGCCGCGATGCGCTAAAACAGGTGGCAGAGACTTCGCCTCCCTCTGCTTGTTTCACTTCCTGCCTTCGTCACCACGGTGTCGACTGGCCACGTCGGGTCACTGTCACTGCTAAAAATACTCCGTGACTCGGGCTGGTGTGTTTTTGGGCAGTTTTCGGTCAGTAATCCTGCATTTTTCTTCTTCAGAAGTGATATTTAGTTTGTTTTTTGACTCAGATTTACCCCAAAATACTGTGTGGGTCATTGAGAAACTGTGTCTTCATTACATAGTTTATCCACCAGGCATGTGTGTTTTTCTTCAGAAATTATATTTATGTGGTTTGCAGTTGAGACATAGTCTTAAATGTTCAGCTTCAGTAAAAAAATACACTGTGTTTGGCCTCGTTAAGGAAGTATTAAAACCATTTCTTTAGCTAAATATGCTAAACTGCACCAAGCACAAGGGTTAGAGTAAGAAGTTTGCCTGAAAAAGATGAGACATATAGTCTAATAGGCTGTAGGCTGTATAGTTTCCTTGTGGGTGGTGAATTTGTTAGTGTTATTGAAGTATTTTAGCTGTCGGTGGTTAGCATTAGCATGTAGCATTTGCATTAGCTAAATGGTAGCATCGGCGCTTGTCACTACCTGGAGCATCTCCTAAATGGGCCTGGGTCAGTTAAACATGACAGTGCTGGTTGAATTAGCAGTTAGCATTAACATTTAGCAGTTAGCTAAATGGTAGCATCTCCTGAACGAACCTGGGTCAGTTAAACATGACAGTGCTGGTTGAATTAGCAGTTAGCATTAGCATTTAGCAGTTAACTAAATGGTAGGAACGGCCCTGGTCACGACCTGGAGCATCTCCTAAACGGGCCTGGGTCAGTTAAACGTGACAGTGCTGGTTGAATTAGCAGGTTACCATTAGCATTTAGCAGTTAGCATCAGCACTGGTCACTACCTGGAGCATCTCCTAAACAGGCCTGGGTCAGTTGAATGTGGCAGTGCTGGTTGGATTGTGTAGCAGCAGTGTGAACTGGCACTAGGGGGGGTGACTCTGGGACTCCAGAGTTCACCTCCTAGCCTCCTGGAGGTGTCGTGGGACTAAGTAGGAGAAACAGCGTTGAAGGGAGGTTTCCACCTGATGACCCCCAGAGACGTGTTAGGAATCACTGCTACTGGTAGGTATAGAGACAGATTAGGGATCCTAGGTCCTTCATGGAGGATGGATCCTTTATTTATGAGCACAAGTGTCTTGTATTTAAATTAACTTTTGTCTGGAGTATATCAGAATTTTTTAAGTGTTTGACTGTTGGAAACACATTTTGGTTGTTTTTTAGATTTAGAGATTTAGTCAGAAATGTGTAACTATCCAGAAATACTGATACTAATTGAGAAACTGCGTCTTAATTGTGTATTTTATCCACCAGGCACCTGTAGTGTTCCTCAGAAATGATAGTTATGTGGGTCACAGTTGAGACAGAGTGTTAAATATTCAGTTTCAATCATAAATGTGCTGCTTTTGGCCACATTAAGGAAGTATTAAAACCATTTCTTTAGCTAGATATGCCAGACGCCACCATGCTCAAGTGTTGAAATAAGAAGTTTGCCTAAAAAGAACGTAAAAGTGAAAGTTTTCCTGAAATAAATGAGAAATATTTGAGTATTTTACTGAAACCAAACCTGCATTTCGTGTCCACATCAAAAATATGTATTTTTAGAAACAGTAATTTGTTCTTTTACAATGTTTGACCATAACATATCTCTATTTTTACTAGATTTAAACTAGCAAAAAACAGTTATTTTACAGATGTTTTCCCTGTTTTATTAAATTAAAGTTCATATCTGGTAGAATTATGTAAAAATATTAATTTACAAAAAAAACAGGACAAAACTGTAAATAAATAAATAAGTAAAAATATATTTTTTTCTTTTTTTAATTAATGTTTTACTTTAACAATGTGTGCCTTTTATTTCTTTTTGCTGTATTAACATCAGCTAAAAATCTCACTGTTTTGCAGACATTTGACGTTACTTTCACCATTTTTGCTGCCAGATATCCGAATTTTTTATGTTTTTTTTTACTTTACAGCACAAACTGGAACTTTTGGTCGCCCCTGCAGGTTAATTGAACTCTGTCAGACCTGATTTCTGGACAAATGTCATGCTGTGTTGGGTTTTATTGATATGTTAAGTTGCAGAAACGATCAAATGTGGGTTCAATTGTAATTTTATTTTGAAAGAATCAGAGCTTTTTAGTTGCTTGTAGCACCTGATTAATTCGATGTCATCACTCTGGTTTAATCTCGGTTTAGTTGTCCGGTATTTTTCCCAGGTTGTGACCTCGAGCCTCTCGGGGTTTCAAACGTCAGCGTCCCGTCGGTCTGGGATCCTGGACGGGAAGCTGAGGTGACGATGAGAGAAAGCGAGGCGGCGAGGAATGAGGGAGGGTAAACATGAAGTCGGCAACAGAGGCGAGGATGAGGGAGAGTCGGTGTGAGACTCTCCGGCACCAAATTCAAAAACAACAACAGCAGCAGCTAAAATCAGAGCTGTTTACCTGCTAATAATAGAGGACCGGCCTCTCGTCACCTTCACCGCACACGAGGCTTTGCTGTGGTTCGGAGGGGGCGGGGCCTGGAGACGCGGCCGCCAGGTGAGGGCCCCTCCTGGTCCTCGCTGACGGACTTTGTTCAGCTGCAAGAGCAGGAAGGAACTTTCCAGAGCATTACTCAGCTCGACGGAACGGGCGAGAGGTCGTTGACCCGCCGTAATCACCTTTTTTATTCCTCGGCCGGTGTTTCCTTTCTGGTCGGCGGCGGCAGATAACAATCACACCCAGAGGACGCTTTTGATCTGGTCTTAAAATACAGACGAGTATAGAAGCCCAGTGCTGCCCAGAAGATAAAACAACTGTGAATTATTTCTTATTAAAGCTCATTCAGGTGTAAATCTGCAGCTTCCCGGTGCATTTAGTGAGTTTCAGCTCAAAGTTTAGCTGCAGTTTCCCGAGCTGTGTTTCCATATGTCGAGAAAACTTTCATACAACGTAAAAATAACAGCGGCAGAAGAAGAAAAAGCACCAACAGGCTCTTTTTTCCAGCAGCTTCTCAAAGTAAAACCTGCATTTTTGACCAACCTCTGCTAGCACACATGCAAATTAGCGGAACTAAATTAGCATCAACTGGTGACTTTTATGTTTGAACTTCTCACCTCCACTTTTAAAAGAATCAAATCTTTGAAATCACTGAATTTTCAGTGGCTCCTACACAATAAAAGCCAGCGAAATGCTTTCAATGTGGCGAAGCAGCAGTGAAATATGTTGTGTTGGCGCAGGAAGTAAAGTAAACCTGATCTGATACAGCTGTAAACAGAATCAACACCAACTTTTTATAATTATCTGTATGTGAAGACAGTATTCAGGTGTACATCTGCAGCTTTGCTCAGCTTTACAGTGGCTTTTGATGAGTTTTAGGTCAAGGTTTAGCTGTTTTCGAAAAAATAATTTAAAAAATCATAATAGTAATAAAAAATATTGTAAAAGCCAGAAACATGCTTTTAATGTGGCGAAGCAGCAGTGAAAAATGTTGCTTTTATATGCTTTTAGTGAGATTTAGCTTAAAATTTAGCTGTTTTTAAAAAAAAAACAATTAAAAAAATATCAATCAGAATAAAAAATAGAATAAAAGCTAGAAACATGCTTTTATTGTGGCGAGGCAGCAGTGAAAAATGTTTTTATGTGCCTTTAGTGAGATTTAGCTCAAAGTTTAGCTGTTTTGAGAAAAATAACAATTAAAAAAATATTAATCATCTTGAAAGAATAGAATAAAAGCCAGCAAAATGCTTTTAATGTGGCGAGACAGCAGTGAAATACGTTGTGCTGGTACAGGAAGTAAAGTAAACCTGCTCTGATACAGCTTTAAACAGAATAAACAACAACTTTTTATAATCATCTATACGTGAAGACAGTGAATCTGCAGCTTTTGGGGAGTTTTAGCTCATAGTTTAGCTGTTTTCGAAACAATAAAATAATAAAAAAAAATAGAACAAAAGCCAGTGAAATGCTTTTAATGTGGTGAGGCAGCAGTGAAAGATGGTGTGTTAGCATGAAAAGTAAAGTAAACCAGCATGAAACCTTTTACTCTCTTTGTTTTAAAGTATAAAGAGCTGATTTTAGGTCATAATAAAAACTTGGAACCAGAACGTTCTCGGCACTAAAAGCCTCCCATAGAGTTGAGAGGAGGAGCTTCGGACTATCAAACAGACACTTGGTTTAATCGCTTCAGGGCAGCCGGATCCAACAAATTGAGCCGAGCGCTTCACATGAAGTGATGTGAAGAGAGCTGGTCGTCCGCCAGGAGGAGGAGGAGGCGGAGGCGGCGTCGGATAAAGAGGGGATAAGGTGGGCTTTCTGCTGCACATTGGTCCCTCTGTGCCCGAAGCAGAACGAAGCCTCACCAGAGCGCACATTTATTTTTACGATATTTAAACAAACAAACAGCAAAAATAAATCAATGCGAAACCTCGAGGCCCGACCACAGTGTGTTTAGGAGCCCCTCTGCCCTGACAGCGAGCGGGAGACCACCAATTTCTGCCGGTCAATATTTGAGGAGCTAATTCGGAGAGTTTGTCCCCTCGGTCGGGGGAGGATGCAGTGAAAGGCCAGTGTTTTCCTGCGCCGTGCGTTCGCATAATGCGGCGGGAGCTGACCTGCAGCCTTATCTGTCAGCCTGGCGGTGGGCCGATGTGTGTTTCAGCCGCTCCACCAGTGATGCAGCTTCGACTGGACATGTGAGGCGCCAAAGCACCGTCATTCACCAGCTTCTACCTCCCAGATTAATGCAGCGAGGAGTTCATCCTGCAAGATGGGAAGCTACATCAAATTAGATCTTTAAAGTGCTTCGTTTTGTGGTTTTAAGGCGAGAAAACTGCATTTTTAGAGCTGAATAACTCCTGTTTTCTCTCATAAAAGGAGCATTTAGCGTAAAATCAATCCAGAATTTGATCTGGTCGGTGTGATTTTGCTGATTAAGTGTCCTATTAAGAGCATTTACAGATCTTGTTTTTATTTTTCCTAAAGAAAGCTGCATAAGAAGCATCAGGATACTCAGATCAATAGATAAATGGATTACATGTCCATCTTTAACACTCTAAGCAGCAGTAATATCAACATGTCTGGAATGAAAAGATATCAGTAACATCACCTCACTGGCTTTTACTTGCTTCTTTATACCGACTTATTTGGAAGTGAAACTGGCAGCATGTCCAGTGTTTTCCATCTAGAAGTCTACATATAATCCTCTTAACGTCTTTAAATAACAGCTGTTGTTGTTCCAAGGACGTTTAGTTATCAATAAAATGCCGTTCCATGTGTTATTACTGAGCTGGTGTTGGTCAAAACCTACTTCACAGGTAGAGTCGTGAGAAAAGAAGTACAAACCTGTGAGTGTAGCTGGAGTTAATTCATATTTGAGGGATGACATCACGACCACCTGCCTAGTGTTGTGTTGGTCCCCCATTGGGCGTGGACCAGAGGACCTCTCAGGGTGTCCTATGGGGTCTGGGGTACTCTGGGACCCAAAGGATCCACTGCCAACGTCCTGGTTCTTCGTTACCCCTTTTCCACCAAGAAGAACCAGGTCTAGTTCTGGTTCTTAGTTGGTTCTAATCTGGTTCCTCCTAAGAACCTGTTTGGAGCCAAGTTGGATCCATTTGGTCACCATAAAACCACTACGCTGCATCCATTACATAGCAGTTAAACACAATAAGGTCAACACTCCCTTCCTTCCCTCCCTCCTTCTCTCCTTCCTTCCTTCTTTCTTTCTTTCCTTCCTTCCCTCCCCCCTTCCTTCCCCTTGCATCCTTTTTTCCTTCCCTCCCTTCCTCCCTCCTTTCCCTCCCCCCTCCCTCCTTCATTCCTTCCCTCCCTCCTTCATTCCTTCCCTCCTTCCTTCCTTCCTCTTGCTGTCTTCCTTTCTTCCTTCCTTCCCTCCCTCCTCTCTTTCTTTCTTTCCTTCCTTCCTTCTTTCCTTCCCTCCTACCTTCCTTCCTTCCTTTCTTCCCACTTTCCTTCCTTCCTTCCCCTTGCTTTCTCTCTTCCTTTCCCCCTCCCTCTCTCCTTCCTTCTTCCTTTCTTTCCTTCCTTCCTTCCCCTTGCTTCCTTTTTTCCTTCCTCTCTTCCTTCCTTCCTTCCTTCCCCATGCTTCCTTTTCTCCTTCCCTCCCTTCCTCCCTCCCTTCCCTCCCTCTGTCTCTCCTTCAGTCCTTCCTTCCTTCCCTCTTTCCTTTCTTGATTCCCTCCTTCTTTGATTCCATTCTTCCTTCCTTCCCTCCTTCCTTCTTTCTTTCCTTCATTCCTTACCTCCCTCCTTCCTTTCTCTTGCTGTCTTCCTTTCTTCCTTCCTTCCCTCCCTCCTCTCTTTCTTTCTTTCCTTCCTTCCTTCTTTCTATCCTTCTTTCGTTCCCTCCCACTTTCCTTCCTTCCTTCTTTCCTTCCCTCCTCCCTTCTTTCCTTCCTTTCTTCCCACTTTCCTTCCTTCCTTCCCCTTGCTTTCTTTCTTCCTTTCCCCCTCCCTCTCTCCTTCCTTCTTTCTTTCTTTCCTTCGTTCCTTCCCTCCCTCCTTCCTTCATTCCCCTTGCTTCCTTTTTTCCTTCCTCTCTTCCTTCCTTCCTCCCCCCCTCCTTCAGTCCTTCCTTCCTTCCTTCCCTCCTTCCTTCTTTCTTTCCTTCATTCCTTCCCTCCCTCCCTCCTTCCTTCCTCTTGCTGTCTTCCTTTCTTCCTTCCTTCCCTCCCTCCTCTCTTTCTTTCTTTCCTTCCTTCCTTCTTTCTATCCTTCTTTCGTTCCCTCCCACTTTCCTTCCTTCCTTCTTTCCTTCCCTCCTCCCTTCTTTCCTTCCTTTCTTCCCACTTTCCTTCCTTCCTTCCCCTTGCTTTCTTTCTTCCTTTCCCCCTCCCTCTCTCCTTCCTTCTTTCTTTCTTTCTTTCCTTCCTTCCCTCCTTCCTTCATTCCCCTTGCTTCCTTCTTTCTGTCCTTCCTTCCTTCCCTCCCTCCTCCCTTCCTTCCTTCCTTCCTCCCCCTTGCTTTCTCTCTTCCTTTCCCCCTCCCTCTCTCCTTCCTTCTTTCTTTCTTTCCTTTGTTCCTTCCTTCCCTCCTTCCTTCCTTCCTAAGAAGAACCAGGTTCTAGTTCTGGTTCTTAGTTGGTTCTAATCTGGTTCCTCCTAAGAACCTGTTTGCTTTGAGTCCAGTTGGATCCATTGGGTCACCATAAAACCACTACGCTAGCATCCATTACATAGCAGTTAAACAAAGGCAGTAAGTTGATGATAATATCTATGTTTATCTCTATAGATGGTCTTAAGGCTGATTGTGAGGCGGAGGTCCTCCTGTTGCCTGGACACATCCGTGATCACGCTACTGGTGGGACACAACTGTAGCGGATTTCAGGTCAACAGTTTGTGCTAAACTTCCAGGAGTCATTCCAACACATGTGTGATGGGACCAGGGACGTCCTGGAGAACAAGGACACTAATTAGCGCTTGTGTGTCCCTTTCCACCGTTGATGGTTGGTCACCATAACCCCGCCCCCAGCCCCTGACGTACTCGGTGCTTAGCTCTGGACCAGCAAAGAGTTGGTGCTTGATGAGCTCCAGTTTATAGAACCTGGAGTCGGTGCTTAGGTGGTGGAAACACAAAGAACTGGTGCTAAGTCAGGCTCTGGAACCAGCTCTGTGGAGAAAGGGTGTTGGACCTCTGTCAATCCAACTGGTTCCACTGCATCCTGTTGATGCTTGATCAGAATGGGCTGTATGAAGTCTGGAGGTCACATCAACATGTTGGACCATTGTCATGTTCCTCCACATGTTCCTGATTGGTTGATGTTGTTTCCATGTGGTGGGGTGCATTTTCATCCAGTTACATTTGGGATTTCCATCAGCATGAGGGAGTGTGTTTGTTGTGGGACGATGTTTATTTGGGTGTCTAAGTCTGATCGAGGTTTTCCATCAGAACACCACATAGAACCAATATGATCAATGTTGTTCACTTCACCTGTCAGTGGTCAGGATGTTGGGGCTGGTCGGTGTATGTTTTCTGCGATTAGGTGGAAAAATATGTGCGATTAATTGGAAAATACTGGTGAAAATCCAACGCTGTGCATCCATAGTTGAAAAAAACTATAGAAATAAGAATGAAAATCTGCTCTGAGACTTTTGAAAAATATATTTAATCTCAAAAATGTTCAAATAAAGAGCAATTTTGATTGTTTACGAAGAGCTGTAGAGAGAAAACCAGTGTTAGAAAATAAACCCAGCGTGTGTCTGTCGTGGTTTTTAGATAATCAACAATAAATCGAAGCCTTCATCAATCTGTTCCATCCTCCTCTTCCTCCTCCTCCAGACTCTTCCTCTGCTGTGCTCCGAGCAGCAGGACGCTCTCGGCTTCGACTCCGACCTCCAGCAGCTGTACGCCGCCGTTGTCGTCGCCCACGGCAACGCACGCAAACGCAAGCTGTCGGAGGACGAGCCCGCCGCCGCCGAAGAGCCCGCCGCCGCCTCCGCCGCTACAGGTGAGTAGAGAGCTCCACAGGATGTAACGTGGGCCGACATTTACTCTCACTTCACATCGTGGTGCTTTTGATAACATGCGCTTCATATTTCTGGTTCTGGTTGTTGCGTTCAATCATTTAGTCAGTAAAAAAGACCAAAATCCAGTTTCCAGTGACGTAAAGGCAGCAAACTTTTACATAAGAGAAGCAGGAGTTAGAGAATGTTTGACCTTTTTACCAATAAATGGCTTCAATGATCGATAAATTAGCAAAATGACTAAATGTGGGGATAAAACGTGAAACCATTTAGCCTCAGACCAACCAGACACAGTGGAAATGCCTCTTAAATCACTGGAATCGCTCTTAGAATCAGAGTCTGATCCTTAATCTGTGACCCTTCAGGTTCTGGATCCATCAGCAGCAGCGAACCGGCCGACAGGAAACAGAGCCACAATGGACAGGCGGAAGCATCTGGAGCCAAGATGGCCGACAGACCCGCAGTGCAGCAGGTACAATTATAGACATATATACGTAGACGCCGCGTTGACTGCTGCTGCCGATTGGAGCTGACGTGCCTACGCGGCGGCCATCTTGGTACAGTGCCACTCGCCCCTACAGTGCATTACGTCTATAGAGGAATGACATGTCTGCACTATAGAAGTGATCATAATTCCATCAGTTGTCAACATATATTGTTTGTTACAAACGTCAGACATGGAGGACGGACAGGCAGACATAAATAGAACAAAAGCATCCAAGCATCCTGTGTCAAAGCTACATGTGTGACATTTTTAACAAACCAAACCGTTTGGAAATCGGTCGAAAATTCAGTGAATAATTCTACTTTAAGATTGTGGAGTACCTCTTACCTCCATAGACTTACATTCACTCCCCCCTCTGCTAGCCCTGTACCAAGATGGCGGAGCTTTAGGCACGTCCCTCCACAGTCAATGCGGCGTCTACGTATATATGTCTATGGGTACGATGATGTTTTGCTCACTTTTAATCACCAGTTCTCCATTTAGTCGCGTTAAAACCAGCAGTAAAGGGGACGGGAGAGGGTCTAGTTGGTAGAAAGGACGTCAAATAAGAGGTTTGTGGAGGTTTTTGATGCAACGTGGTCATAAACGATCGATATCTTTCCGTCTCCGGCAGCCCGTGGCCTCCGACCCCGCAGAGCGACCGGCCTCCAAACCGAAGAAGAAGAAGGTCGGCCTGTTCAGATGAGCGGCAGCAGTAGGACGCAAAACCGCTTTTTAAACTCTGGCTTAATCGGGGGGAAGGTTTTAGATTTTAAACGTCAGCAAATGAACTCAGTGCTGTTTTTTACAATGATTTTAACCATATAAATTCCTCCATGTGGTTTTTAACGGGTCTGTGTGATGGATTGTTTGGGGTTTTGGGGGGTTTTTAAAGAAATCAAACTGTCAATTAAAGATCTACATGTCATTTTATTGCTGTTCTGGTCCGTTATTTGCTAAATCGAACACAAAGCGAAGATTTTCAGCTCGACAGGCCTTCTGGTGCTGGTAATTTCAGTTTAACCTTGACTTTTATGACAACTTTATGAACAGGTTAGGTTGTTTCCATCACGCTGAAGCCTCCAGACGGCCTGCTGTCGTCGGGGATGTCGTTTGTTTCCCCCCCGAGTCGGACGGACGGAGCACAATGAGCCGATGGAGCAGCCGGTCTCCTCTTCCAGAGATGTTGACTCAAGGTGTTGCAGCGTCCCGGGAATGCCACTGAAGTTCTAGTCGAGGAGTCGGTGTTTGCCCGATCGGCTCCGGAGGGTTTCAGGTGTTTCAGCGCGACAAAGGTGACTGGAAGTGGTTTTATTTAAGCCCAGAATGCAGCATTACATGTGTAGACTGTACATTTAAGACGTGAGCATCAGAAAACAGCTGGTAGACCTGCTGAGTTCAGGGCTGCACAAGTGTAATTAATAAAGAAAACAGTTAGTTCTTCACATTAAAGCTGCCAGTTTACCATTAAATCAACACGACAGTTAATTTCATGCACAGCCGAGATATTTTTTAAATAAAACTGTGTAATTTTACAGTGAAAATGCAGATTTTTGATGTAAATTAATCCTTTTTTTCCTGTAATTTTATTGAATATTATCTGAAATGTATCTGTAAAATAACAGTAAGACAGTTATTTACCATTTTTCAGTCCTTAATATACTTTTTTCTTTTCGAATAACAGCAAATATCTGTAAATATTTCTATATTTTAGCTGATTTAATTCATCAGATTAATCACATTTCACACGTTGTAAAACCACAAATGACTGATTGTAAATAATTAATGCTTTTTAAAAATGATTTGACTAGATTTGATCAGTAATTTAACTAAACCAGGACAAGTAAGAAAAACAACAGTAAATAAAAGTATTCAGTGGTAGATAAATGTAGAATAACTGGATGCTCTGCTGGTTTAAATGCAGTGAAAGTAGAGAAACTTTACAATCAGACGCTTCGTACTTCTGATGTTCAGGTTTGTTTGATTTTTAGGGTAAATAAATAAATTAACTCTGTTTTTCTCATGTTATTAGTTAATATCTGTAATTTAACAGAATAGAAAAAATCAGGAAAACATCTAATTTGTTAAATTAAAAATTAGTTTTTAGTCGTTTTTTTCCAGTCTGCAAATAAAATCACGTCCAATGAAACAAAGTTTAGTAAATAAAATGCATATAAACACCTCTCTGGGCTGAAAAGCAGGTTTTATATGTTGGGTTTGTTTTATTGTTTTTACCGTCAACGTGCAAATTAATAAATTTTTAAAATCATTTTTATGAGATAGTGTCTGGAAAACAACCTGCCATAGTTATGTCCTTAAAATACTTAATTTTCCTCTGTAAAATGAGAATATTTTTGCTTATTTATATCGTTCACAGTCAAATGTTGGAAAAGAAGTAATTATTATTATTAAAAACAAATACATATTTTTTTGATGTGGACTTTATTTACATTATTTTTGTAGATTAATGTTTTTAAAAATTAATTTAACAATATATGATCAGTAATTTGACAAAACCAGGAAAATTAAAAAATAAAATACAATAAAAAATTATCAATGGAAAATATCTGTTAAATAACTGTTTTTTTTTAAATAGTTTAAGTTCATGTTAAAATGTTGAAAATTATTATTTATTAAAGAATACTGTTTTTGATGTGGACATTATTCACATTTAGTTTTTTTTTATGTGTAAATTAATAATATTTTTATATAATTTTATGAGATAGGATGTGTAGTTTGTCTGGAAAACAACCTGCCATATTTATATCCTTAATATACGTAATTCTCTTCTGTAAAATAACAATAGTTTACTTATTTAAATAGTTAAAGTTCACAGTCAAATGTTGGAAAAGAAGTAATTATTATTTATTTTTAAAATATAGTTTTTGACGTGGACTTCATTTACAATATTTTTGTTAATTAATATTTTTTTAAATTAATTTAACAATATATGATCAGTAATTTGACAACACCAGGAAAATTAAGAAAATAAAATACAATAAAAAAAAATTATTAGGGGGAAATATCTGCTAATTAACTGTATCTCGAACTCACATGTTGGAAAATTCATATTTATTTTAAAAAATGCAATTTTTAATGAGACTTCATTCACAGTTTATTTTTTGTTTTTTTTAATATGTAAATTAATAATATTTTTTATATAATTTTACAAGATAGTATCCGTCATTTATCTGGAAAACAACCTACAATATTTATATCATTAATATTCGTAAGTGTTTTTCTGTAAAATAAGAATATTTTTGCTTATTTAAATAGTTCACAGTCAAATTGTGGAAAAGAACTTTTCATTATTTCTGAAAAAACACAGTTTTTGATGTGGGCTTCATTTACATTATTTGTAAATTGATATTTTTTAAAAATAATGTGACCTGATATGATCAGTAACTTGACAAAACCAGGAAAATTAAAAAACAAAATACAATTAAAAAAAATAACCAATGGAAAATATCTGTTAAATACCTGAATGTTTTGTTTATTTAAATAGTTTAACTTCACACTTAAATGTTGGAAAATTACTATTTATTTAAAAAATACCGTTTTCGATGTGGACGTTATTCACAGTTTGTTTTTTAAATTTTTTTTACATGTAAATTAAAAATTTCTCTTTATATATTTTGTGAGATGGGATCTGTAATTATCTGGAAAACCGCTGTTTAAAACCACCGAACACATTTATATCCTCAATATATGTAATTTTCTTTCTGTAAAATAATAAAATTTAATGATGTTGGCAAAGAACTAATTAGTATTTATTAAAAATACCGTGTTTGACGTGGCTTTTATTCACCGTTTATTTGTTGTTACACATAAATTAATATTTTTTTTGTGATTTTTAGTTTTTATTGTCTGTATTTGATCACAACAGGAAAAAATCTGTAAAATGACAGAAAGCTATTTAGAAAACTACAGATTATTGTCCCGTGTGTTAAAGACGTCATCAGATTGCAGCTTTAATCCTGTTTCTGTTCGTCTTGACAACAGAGACCTTCCATAGTTCTGTCCCTGGTTCTCCTCGGCCCCCCTTGGTGGTCCTCAGAGCCCGGCTTGGCCTCCGCTGCTGGATCCCCGGTGAGATGTTCGGTGTCGCGTTGGTGAAACCGGAGCTTTCGACTCTACATGATGCTTCATCCACAGCTGACCGTCCGGTTTTCTGTGGAAACGTGAAGCTGAGAAATAAAGCAGCTGCTCATCGCTTGATGTAACGTCACGGCTGCATTTAGCTGTTAGTTTAGGTAAAATTACACTTAATAATAATAAATAATGACGAATAAAATCACAGAAAAAAAATCATTTAATTTACTAGTTAACAAAAAAATAAACAAACGTCCACGTCTGAAAAATCTGCTTTTATAAATTTAATCTTTTACAATGTCTGACTGTAAAATTAGAATATTTCACTGTATTTAAATCAGCAAAAACTATGATTATTTTACAGATCTTTACTGTCATTTGAGAGAAATATTCTGTATGTTAAGGATTGAATGATGACAAATATTTTAACTGTTATTTAGATTTTACAGGTTTTTGTAAAATTACAGAAAACTAGAAAAAAAACATTAAACATTAAAAGAATTAATTTACATGTTTATTGTAAAAAAAAATAAAGTAAAAATACATTTTAAAAAAGAAAGAAAAAGGGGCTTAAAGTAAATAAAGTCAACATCAAAAATCTTAAAAATTATTTGAAAGAAAATTTCTGTACATTGAGGATCAAATGATGGTAAAAAAAATAAATGTAAGTGTTAATTTACAGATTTTACAGGTTTTTTAAAAATTACAAAAACCTAGAAAAATCCATTAATTTACATGTTCATTGTAAAAAATAAAATGAAGAAAAGATAAAATAAAGATAAAACAGAGAGGAAAGAAGGGGTAAACCTGTAAATAAAATCTAATTTGGTTTATTACAACGTGTGACTGTAAAATACACTTTAATTTACTGTATTTAAATCTGCAAAAAACAAAACATTATTTTACAGATATTTTATGTTATTGGAAAGAAAATTCATGTTTTACAGGTTTTTGTTTAATTAAAGAAAACTAGAAAAAAACTCATTAAATATTATTTGTTATTTATTTATTATATATTTATTATTTTAAACTAAAAAAAATCACATAAAATATTATTTGTTATTTATTTATTATATATTTATTATTTTAAACTAAAAAAAATCACATTAAATATTATTTGTTATTTATTTATTATCTATTATATATTTATTATTATTTTTAACTAAAAAAATCACATTAAATATTATTAAATTACTTGTTGACTGTAAATAAAGTCCACATCAAAAACCTACATTTCTACAAACAGCTTTTTTCTCTCACTGTGTGACTGTAAAGTATTTAAATCAGCTGAAATGATCATTATTCTACAGACATGCTGTTATTGTGGGGGGAGTATTAGAGACTGAACAATAACTGAACATGTAAAGAACGTCCACATGAAAATGTGCATTTTGACAAATAGTAATTTATTGTTTTCCAGTGTTTGCCTGTAAATTATCTTTACTTTACATGTGTTTGCTGTTATTGTCTCCTTTTTCCTCCTTTACTGCCAGATTTAGTTTGTAGCAGCTGAAGTTCCTGAGAAATGCTGTGTTGGAGGAAATGACTGACAGAAGGTGGAGATGGAGCAGCTTCATCTTCTGAGGAGCTTCATCAGGAAGCAGCAGGACTTTATTTTAGTTCAGATCTGAACAAGCTTCTTGGATGAAGGAGAAACATCGAAGAACCTGAAAGAGGAGCTCCTCAGTCTCCCCGACCCTGATGGTCCAGAGTCTCCATGTAGCTGCTGTTGGTGTCAGATCTGTGCCTCCAGTGACTCCTTGTGAAGCTCCAGGTGGAAAACTTGGAGCTGCCTCCTCACCTGCAGCTCACACTCTGAACTTCTCCACTAAGGAGGGTCACCAGGCTTTGCAGGTCCTTTACGCGCGCACCTGCTCTCCTGCTCTCCTCTCCATGCTCGTGCGTCCTGACCTGAGGACGCGGGTCCAAAGGACGGGGTGCGCGCGCGTCTCGTGTCCCGGTGTTTGTCCGTCCTCCTGGCTGCATTTCGCTCCGACAGTAAACAGATGAAGGCGGCCGGGGCCTGTGCCACCCCGGTGGGAGGAGAGGACGCAGCAGAGGGCAGGTCCAGCAGGGCGCGGTCTCCTTCTTCTCCCGCGGCACCTCATCTGTACTGTAGTAGGATCTCTTCCATTTCCACGGCTGCCAACCGGCCCTGCGCCACAGGGACGCATTGAGAGCAGAGCCGAGAGGCAGAAACCGCTGCGGGGACACCCTTTGACCGCCGTGCCCAACAGGCGCAGCCAGCCCACGCACCGCGCGCCTCCGTGTCTGTCTGTACGCCGTTTCTCACAGCTTCGACACAGTGGGGCAGCTTTGAACCTGCCTGCCAAGATAAACTCACCTCGCCTATTTATGCCCCTGCCGCCGCGTGCACTCTGGACAGGAGGGTGTCAGCGCGCAGAGGACAGGTTCACGGCTCTCCAGCTCGTCTCCAGCGGCGCACTGGCCACTTTTACGCGCCGGGAATGGCGACTTTTGGGGACTCTGGGATGAGTCCTGCTCCGTTATCTCCGCTCTAAGGCTACAAAGGAAGGAGACACTCGTGCAGAAACACAGCGGGGACAGTTTGGCCTCCCGCCGGGGGGGTGACACACCGGCCCCGGGGCGGAATGCTGCTCCCCACGCTGGTGACGTGCCTCGCCGGGTGCGCCTTCCTCCTCTCCCCGGTCAGCGAGGGCTGCGGACCGGGCAGAGGCTATGGCAAGAGGCGCTCACCGCGGAAGCTGGCGCCGCTCGCCTACAAGCAGTTCAGCCCCAACGTGGCCGAGAAAACGCTGGGGGCCAGCGGGAGGTACGAAGGGAAAATAACCCGGAACTCTGAGCGCTTCAAGGAGCTCACCCCCAACTACAACCCCGACATCATCTTCAAGGATGAGGAGAACACAGGTGCAGACCGCATGATGACTCAGGTAACCCTCCCGGCCACCGTAGCGCCTTTAAGCCGCTGTTTGAGGCTCGGTTCTGCTTGTTGTGGAGGATCTCTGCGTCTTACTTGGTGCACTTTGCTCGGTCTTTAAACGCGTGGACGCTGTTATCTTTTCCGCATTTCTTGTTGACTCAAGACTCTCCGGAGCACAAAAACCCCGTGAGACAGTGATTATTTAAAACACACGTGTGTAATTTAACGTTAAATAAGAGGGACAGCCTTCTTTTTTAGCCATCCAGTGGAAGATTGTCCCTTTTTTAAAATTAAACCACACGTTTCTTTGCCCTTAAGGTGGATTTTCTGATTGCACAAGTCATCCTCCAGTCGACTCTGCGGCTTGTTGACACAGTGGAGTCGGACTGCGGAGGTGACCGGTTGGAATCAGAGCTCTCCTCTTCTGGAGGTTCACTGCGGGCAGCTCGTGCGTAAAAGAGGGCAACCCCGTCTAAAAATGTACGGAGCAGCGGTCGCTCTTAATTAAAACACTGTGTCCTCTGTTTTACATCATGTTTTTTGGTGGAAAAAACAGCCAAACGTCGTATTTGGTTAGAGCCCGGGTCAAGCGTGTCCCGATGTTTACCGTTTTTCGTTTTTAGCCCCACTGGCCTGAGTTAACAGTCGCCTTTTGGACTGTCAAAAATTTTTACGACACCGTCATTGATGTGGCCCCGGCTGGAATTTATTTGACTCCCAATTTCCCCAGGAATAAAGTATTTATATCTGGCTCTTGTGACCGCGGGCTTCCTCCCGAGCGGCGGCGTTTATGTCCACAGGACCCACGTGGGGAGTGAAAGCGCGCACTCCCGTCTGGAGCTGTCACCTCTGCTGCGCGCACTGCAAGAAATATCCACGGAGGGGAGTCACTGCAGCCGAGAGGAGAGGAGATCTGAAGCCTGGTTCGTTTGCAGTCAAGTAAACCGAGTAATCCACGCACACGTCGATTTACTGTGACAGCAAACAACCAGATTAATGAGACTCTTAACCTCCAAAATGAATCAGTCTATGGTTTTACTGTTACCAGAAATGACTCCAATGTGCTGTAAAAGTAAAACCAACCTTAACAACGAGTTAAAAGTTCAGATCAGCCTCCAGGTGAAACTTTTTCCCCACGCATGGACATTTTTTGCAGCGCGCACCCGGAGCCTTTTGCGCCTTTGCGCCTGACCTGCGCACAATTTATGGGCTCCAAGCCGCAGGAGACAGCCTCCTGTTTGTCTTTTACTATTCCGTGTTACTTTTTTGTTTGTTTTCGCAGCGCACATGTGCAAAAATAGCCCACTTCACTTGTGTTGAAGCCTTAATTATACGGATTTCTTTCGCCTCTTTAAGGGTTTTTATTCGCTCTTTCCTGGGCGCTGCTGGCTGCATACAGACGCGACTGTTCGGGGGCTGCAAGAAGTGGCACCTTTCACGTTTAATTTGCTGCGTTCGTGCGTTTAGATCATAAATTCGGAGCGAAATTATAAAGTGCAGCATTATTTTTGCTCGTGTTTAACACAGCTTTGCTAATTAAGGGTTTTTGGAGACGTGCGTAAAAGTTGCTCTCCAAACGCCAGACTGCGTCCCTGTCAGCAAATCGTAGCTTTTAATGTGGGAAAATGCTCCAAACAGTGTCGCTGCATTGGAATCAAGTGAAGACACCTCTGTTTTTTGGAGATTTGCTCCCTTCTTGTGGAGAAAATGTGCCTTTTAGACGAACGAGCCGCTCACCGGGACACTTCTTGCAGCGCGGAGGTGAGCATAGGCGCATGTTGTCAGGCCCTGCGCGTCCAATGTTTGTGCAGCCAGCGGTGGTTTAGTGCTAAAACCGCTCCTACAGAAACCCCCGTGGATCTGTACACCTTGAAAGGAAAACCAACAAAATCCTATCGTCTGATTTATGGAGTCCAGCTCGTTGCCGTGACCGCGGAGAG
Organism: Dascyllus trimaculatus; assembly: GCA_024666655.1. Classification (NCBI taxonomy): domain Eukaryota; kingdom Metazoa; phylum Chordata; class Actinopteri; family Pomacentridae; genus Dascyllus; species Dascyllus trimaculatus. The sequence continues at coordinate 2,906,124 of CM045468.1, read as the reverse complement.
AAAACACAAGACGTTCAAATCCACACTGTGGACACCGTGAAAAGGCATCTGTGGCCGCCGAGCCGCGAGCTATTCTTATCACAGCCGGCATGGAAAAAGACATTTATAGGGTTTAATCCCGGTTTGTGGCCTTAATAGATTCATGAATCGCTGCATCACTGAGAAAAGCTTTGAGGGGCTGCAGGGGGAGGAGATTTAATAAGACTGCAGCGAGTCTCATTCTGATTTTTTCATTGCATGTGACACGAGTGGAATAAAAACCAACAAACCCTCCCTGCCTTCAGGTTTTATTGAAATCTGAGGGGACAGTTTTTGATTTTGACCTTTAATTGACCAGAAAGTTGCTAAGTTCAGCCATTTTTATCCACTTAAACGCCCCCAGGAGCAGTCAGGCTGCTGGTGTAGACGTTTAATTGGATAAAAAAAATGGCTGAACTAGATTAAAAACGCATCATCAAGTTAGAAAACATCAAAATACAAATGGCGTTTTTAAGAAACAGCTTCCCAAACTGGGCCTGGAAATCCCAATTTACTTGAATGTTACTCGTCAAAATCAAACCAAATGTGCGATTACTTCCTGAGCGCTTCCTTATTTTTGCGCCCTTCAGGTTTTGCTAAAAGAGTCAGCGCCCCCTTCTGGCCAGTCTGTGTTGACGTTCATCCCTCCAAGTGTCCACAGAATCCACACTGGCAGCCAAGACATCAAGTTAAAGTCGCTAATTTGAGTTTTGTAACCAATCGTCCGGCGAGATTTTGCTGAAAATTCAAGTCGCCGGGTCAAAAAGTTTACGTAAAAGTTCGCGACACTCAGAGAAACTGCAAACTTTTTTTTACCCAGCCCCGACGAAGTCACCGTGTTGGTAAATTGGACGAGACTATCAAGTTAAACGTAGACATATTTGCGTTTTTGAGAAATAGCTCCCCCTTCAGGTCCGTCTGTGTCACTTTACAGCAAATGTCTTCACTTCCTGTCCTGTTAAACGTGGAAAAACATTTTTTAAAAAGTGAATCGGCGCCCTCTGCAGGCTCGTCCGCGTCCTTTTAAAATGAAGTTTCCTGCAGCGTTTGTAAAAAATGTGAGAATTACCGTTTTACACTTCAGGGGTTTTGTTGAATATCGTGAAAATGGCGCCCTCTTCTGACCAATCAGCGTCGTTTTTAGGAATAGTTTTCTGCCCACGTTTGTAAAAATTCTGACTTCTGATAAACTTTGCTCTAATTTCGTAACTCGTCCTGCTTTGAAGTCGCCTGAAACGACTAATTGTTCGTTTTTGTGTCCAAACTTTTGCTTTTATTCTGATTCTACTTACATTTCTGAGTGATTTCAACATCCTGCTGCATTTATTCCAAATTTAATGTGAAATATTACCTCTTAAAGTCAACCTGTGCCTCTTGTAAAGGAAAAAAAAATCCCTTTATGTCAAGTAAAAATCTCACAAATCCCCGTCTAGTTGAAAAATAAAACAAACTTCAACCCAAACTGGACGAATTTTTCAAGAATATCATTTTTGCGTTGATTAAAAAAACACCAAGTTAATGCCAGTCGGTGTCATTTTTAAATCTATTTTAATTATTATTATTTTAGTATTATTATTATTTATTATTATTTTATTATTATTATTATTATTATTATTATATTTATTTAAATAGATAATTATTATATATTTATTATTATTTTAGTATTATTATTGTTATTATTATTATTTATTATTATTTTATTTATAATTTTTAAATCTACTCGAATAAAAATCTGATCTCTCACCTTCAGAAGACACGACTCTGTTGATCGCATCCACAGCTAGACTAATCCTACGTTCATTTATTGCGAATATATAGAGTTTTAATGAAATAGGCGCCCTCTTCTGGTCATGATCCTCTCTGCAGCAGCGCCCCCTGGTGTTGAAGATACACCTTTAACAAAGCGTACGGAATCATCAAATGTTCGCTACAAAGATGTAAGATTATAAGATATATAATAATATATATAAAACCACAGAGCAGCACATTTAATGTCTTGAAACTGAATCTCACACATGTCTGTTCAGAGTCGGCTGATCACTGTGGTCCTGTTCGTTCTTATGTGGCAGAGTTTAGCATCAAAAAGAGGAATAAAAGAGAAAACCAGGCTCACACATGCAGCTTCAGAGCTTCAGGTGTGTCTGAGAGGTCACCTGAGCCGTGACAATGCTGTGGGTTGGACAGACGGGGCGGCCTGGAGGATTTATTTGCTCGAGCCGGAGCAGGACCGAGTCGTTCAATAGGCCCTCTCACCTTCTGTTTGCTCACCCTGACCAGACTCCGGGTTTAGAGGGACGCTGAGGACCTCTTGTTCCTGCAGCCCCCTTCGCCCCTCCATCCATCCCCAACATAGACTCCCCTCCTCTCACCACAGAGAGCAAACACCGGCGGGCCGAGCCGGGACAGCAGGGGTGCATTGTGGGAAGGCTGGAGCCACAGACAAGGGGGAGAGGGGTGACGGGGGTGACGGGGGTGAGGTGGGCTCCATGGGTTCAGCCAGAATGGGTCTTTGTGAGGAGTACACACTCCGATGGGGCTTTAAGAGCTTAAAGGAGGCGGCGCTTAACTGGAGTCAGATTTCACTTCATCTTAATCAAGAATCAGCGTCAAAACATCCCTTATGGACTTTTTAAGGTGGCAAATGTGAAAGAAGTCAGCATGTTCACAGGTTCATGTGGGTTTCTGTTGCTCCTGTCGCAGTTTTCTTCACTGTGGCTGATTGTTCTCACTCAGAAATGTTTTTAGAATGACACAAAAACACAAAAAAGACAAAGAGAGACACAAAAATGACACAAAAGGATGCTAAAATAACACAAAATGACACAAAAAGATGCTAGAATTACACAAAAATGACACAAAAGGATGCTAAAATAACCCAAATTTGACACAAGACAAACAAAAGGATGCTAAAATAACACAAAATGACACAAAAGGATGCTAGAATTACACAAAAATGAAACAAAAAAACACAAAAATGACGCAGAAAACACAAAAATGGCACAAAAATACCACAAAAGACACAAAAATGACATGGAGACATGTTAAAATGACATGAAAATGACACAAAAGACACAAGAGATTTATACAAAACGGACAAAATTACACAAGAGGACGCTAAAGTAACACAGAAATGACACAAAAAGACACAAATATGACCTGGAGATGTGTTAAAAATGACAAAAAATGCACAAAAGGATGTTGAAACAACACAAAAATGGCACAGAAAGAGACAGAAATGACAGAAAGGTGTTAAAATGGCATGAAAATGTCGCAAAAGACACAAAAGTGACGAAAATATGCTAAAAAACACAAAAATGGCACAAAAAGACAGAAAAATAGTTAGAGAGATGTTAAAATGACATCAAAATGACACAAAACGCATAAAACAACACAAAAAGACACAAATATGACAAAAATGACACAAAAGGATGATAAAATAGGACAAAAATGACATGGAGATGTGTTAAAATGACAAAACAAAATACACAAGAGGATGTTTAAACAACTCAAAAATGACAGAAAGGTGTTAAAATGGCATGAAAATGACAGAGAGACACAAGAGATTTATACAAAATTACACAAGAGGACGCTAAAGTAACACAGAAATGACACAAAAAGACACAAATATGACCTGGAGATGTGTTAAAATGACAAAAAAATACACAAGAGGATGTTTAAACAACACAAAAGCGACAGAAAGGTGTTAAAATGACATGAAAATGACACAAAAATGCTGTTAAATGTGAAACAAGACATTTTTAATCTGAGACTCACTTCGGTTGTTTTTCAAAGAAAAACAACCGAAGTGTGGTGTAGTTCAGGGACTGTGGGAAATCTGAGGTTCTTTCTGTTGTCCCAGTTTGTAGCTGTAATAAATAGATATATCTCCTCTGCTGCAGCGCTGCAAAGACAAGCTGAACTCCCTGGCCATCTCGGTGATGAACCTCTGGCCCGGGGTCCGGCTGCGGGTCACCGAGGGCTGGGACGAGGACGGCCACCACTCGGAGGAGTCGCTGCACTACGAGGGCCGGGCGGTGGACATCACCACCTCGGACCGCGACAGGAACAAGTACGCCATGTTGGCTCGGCTGGCGGTGGAGGCCGGGTTCGACTGGGTTTACTACGAGTCCAAAGCTCACATCCACTGCAGCGTCAAGTCAGGTAAGAACTGGGGAAGGTGAACATCCAGATCGTAAGACTTCAAGCTTGATCTGCCGCAGGAGAAACCTCTCAGTCCTCCCACCTCAGCTTTGATTAACCACTCATCAAATACAACCTTTAACGGCCTCTTAAAAAAGCTCTTAGCATTTCAGGTGGCTCCTTTAAGACTTAGCGTAGGGCATCAAAACTCAGGTGTCATAGTTTTTAAAAACGTAAACAACTCCCCTTCAAGTCTTGCAAAGTCGCAGCTGCATTCGTCTGCATTTTTACGGCACAAAGACTCCATAACTTTACCTCTGACTGCCCAAAACTCAAAGAAACACTCATTTAATGCTGTGTAATTAACCAAAAGTTTCCCGTAGAGGTTTCAGAAACTTCAGCTGCCTTTTCTTTTCTAACAGTTTACTTTCACCCTCCTAACCCTCCTCATCCTCGCATCTAAACTAAGTTGGTGCTTCTTCCCTCTCTTAGTCTTTTCTTCCTCATCGGCCACTCGCCTCCTGTTTCCTCACTTCAGTTTCTTGCTTTCCTCGTCTTTCCTTTAAACAGCCTCGTACCTGAGCAGAATTCATGAATCAGGCTAAGCGTCTCTGTCGTCTGCACTAACTTAACGTTAGCCGTTTGCTACCAGGCCGCGTGTTCGGCCATTAGGGTAATTTGCCATTGGGTTTCTGGTGTGAATTCAAAGCCTGGTAGCTTCTGAACAAATCTAAGACTTCTCCAGGTTGTTTGTGGATAAATATCTCGGGAACAGGGTCAGCGGGGAGATTGAGACAAGCTCAGACATCCATAGGACACTTTTTGGCGTCTTTGCTAACTATGCTAATGAAATGTAAGCTTTGTGAGCTTTGTCCTGGACGTTGTATAGATATGCCTCTTTAACAGGCAGGTTTAGGACATTTACACAGCAAAGCTTTCCTCCAGGACATTAAAGAACCTTTTGAGGAGCTCTACTTCAGTTTCCACCAAAGTAAAAGAAGTTCCAAGGCGATAGTTCGACTCCAGGATTGTTGGGTTGGGTTGTACCGTCTACTGTCCACTACAGGAATTCTGGTCAGTTACAAAGTCACACGAACGTTTGCAGGAACAACTTTGACCACAACGTTAACTCCCAGTGCACCAAAACTACGACAAACAGTAGTTCCCCAACATAACTGATGGTTGATGGTAGAGAGGAGACGACTGATACTTGGACTTGGAGAGGCAAGAAGAAGGTTGTCGTCTGACTTCCAGGGGTGCTCAGGAATACCTACCCTGGAGTAGGTACTTCTTTCTCTCTTGAGAGACGTTCTAGAGACAGTTTCTTCTGGATGGAACATGCTAAAAGGTTCGAGTCACATTAGAATGACCTGCAAGTTCCTGCAGAGTCCTTAAAGACTCCTGGAATGTTTTTAAAAAAATAATTGACACTCCAGGGGCATAAGAAACCTTTCTGAGAAGCTCCACCTGTGTTTCCGCAAGAGGAACCAGAGTCTTCAAGAAGTTCCGGGACAATAGATTTACTCCGAAAGAAATTTGATATCAGAGGGTCGAGCCAGAGCCTGCTGGAGAGGAGTTGTATATCTCATCTGGCCTGGGAACACCTCAGGATCTCACAGGAGGAAGTGGAAGATGGGCGTCTGGAATGACCTTGGAAGAAGATGGATGGATGGATGGATGGATGGATGGATGGATGATGGATGGATGGATGGATGGATGGATGGATGGATGGATGGATGGATGGATGGATGGATGAATGGATGGATGGATGGATGGATGGATGGATGGATGGATGAATGAATGAATGAATGAATGAATGGATGGATGAATGAATGAATGAATGGATGGATGGATGGATGGATGGATGATGGATGGATGGATGGATGGATGGATGGATGAATGGATGGATGGATGGATGGATGGATGGATGGATGGATGGATTGATGGACGGATGGATGATGGATGATGGATGGATGGATGGATGGATGGATGGATGGATGGATGGATGGATGGATGATGGATGAATGGATGGATGGATGGATGGATGGATGGATGGATGGATGATGGATGGATGGATGGATGGATGGATGGATGGATGGATGGATGGATGGATTGATGGACGGATGGATGATGGATGATGGATGGATGGATGGATGGATGGATGGATGGATGGATGGATGATGGATGAATGGATGGATGGATGGATGGATGGATGGATGGATGGATGGATGGATGGATGATGGATGGATTGATGGACGGATGGATGATGGATGATGGATGGATGGATGGATGAATGTCCACTGCAGGTATTTGCAGCCTGTTTTAAGTTGGCCTGGATCTTCAGTCATGTTCTAACCACAGCCGTACCAGCTACCCCAACAAACCTCCATGGTTTCATTTCCTACATGCTCGTAGGGCTGCTCTAACATCCACTAAGTGCTATTTGTTGTTGTTTTGGTTCGCTATGAGTTAGCCTTGTGGTCGAAGCTGTTGGGTTCTACACTGTCATGGAAACAGAAAGCTCAAGAAGCGTTCCTGTGAATGTTTGCCCAACCTTGAACCTGCCGCAACGTCCTGCCACTTTCTGAATGCACAAGAATGTTGTGGACTGTTTGAGAACGCTAACAACAGCAGTTAGCAGCAGATAAGCTCCAGAATACGTTGGTGGACGGTCCGACAACCAAGCCCAGGCCTCATTAAGCAGCACAGTAGGAATCTGCAGTGAGAAGGTTGAGCTTAAAATGTTGTTTTGCATCATCCGAACCAAAAACGACGAGTTAAACAGCATCAACCAGAGTCTTTGTAGAGTTTACTGAAACAGCTTGCAGGAGTTAAACCACCTCAGACAGGGCTGTTGACTTTTTCTTGTTGCTATAATCCTACACGGCCAGCGCTGGGAAAAATGTGCAGTTAGCATGAAAAGTAACACAACTGTGCTGGAAGTGTCGGCCTCTTGTTAAAATGCATCAGAGTAAAGCAGCCACTTTAAACACATTTGACTCTGAGTGGTAACTGAGATTTTCCTTTTCTTTCTCCCTTTTCCTACTTCACCTCTCCTTTCCCTTCCTCCTCCTCCTCCTCCTCCTCCTCTTCCTCTCTTCTTCCCTCCCAGATCGGGTTGCGAGGGCCCAGTCCTTGACTTGATCAGAAGGGCAACCAATCAAGTTGGTATTTTTCTCCTCCATGTTTTTGATTTCTCCTTTTTTTTTCTCCTGTTTTTTTTTTTTAAATCCTCAAAATTCCTCAAAAACAAGACAAAGAAAAGAAAAGAAAACCGTTCTTGGGAAGATAAATCCGACCGGCTGAGGAAAAGTTGTAGCTGATGAGCTCTTCGCCCGCAAACCCCTCTTAAAGGTGCTTTGGAGGCGGCGGCTGGACTGTAGGCAGCGAGAGGAGACGACCACTAGGGGGCAGCAGAGCAGCAGTAGATGAAGGACTGGACTGGAAACGGGGAAACATGGGGACTAATGGAGAATATTAACTCTGACGACACTTTTCACCTCAGACTTCCGCTGAGATCGATCCAGGAAGACAGTTAGGAAGGTAATACTTAGGAGAAAGGAACTTTTTTAAACTTCTGATGCTGAAAAATGGAATCACTGATTGTTTGATAATGAAGAACAGGAAGAATTAACTTAATTAAAGGAATACTTGTGGCTTTATTGATTAATTTAACCTTTATTTACCGCACCAGGAGGCCCAGCCTGGATGCTAACAGCATTAGCCTTTAGTCTGATCCTCAACGTTCAGCTTTTTCCATCAACTTATCCATTACTTGTAGCTATTTTAGCAGTTTATCCAACATTTTATCCCCTATGTTGACCTTTTCCAGTCATTTATTCCTTACATTTCACTAACCTGTTCATCCATAACTGAATTAAACCCTTTATCTGTTCGTCTGAGCTGAAAACACAGCCTTTACTTTGAGCTGCCAAATGATCTATTAGCTTAACTTCCTACTTTTAGCTTCTGCACCATGTTTTCCTCAACTCTGCCTTCCTGTTTCAACTTTTAACAATTATTATTTAACCATAATTTTCTGCAATAGCGCTTGTTTTTTCGTTTTTTCCCCTCTGTCGCATCTATTTTCAGCGTTATCTGTCATTTTTTTCCCACGTTTTCGATGAAAGCAAAAAGGAAATGCAGTAAATAGGCATGTTTTTGGTTAAAAATAAATAAATAAAAGTATTGTGAATCGAAATTGTGAGTTAATGAGTCAAAATAATGACGTAAAAAGTCAAAAATATTAAAAATTACATTGCAGGTCCAACTTTTAATTGACTTGAAGTTATTAATAATGAGTTATTGGAAGCAGTTCTATAACAAGTCACAAGTTTCAAAAGTCAAAATTAAGGAAAATGTGAAATCTGAACGGTAAATTCACATTTCTGCGTCTTTAAACCTGAACCTGGAGTCATGTGATGCTTTGATGATTAACCCGCCGGCTGATTTTCCTGCTGCGCTCCTTCCTCCTTCAGGTGACTTATCTTATCACCTGGCCTTGGCTTTCCTGCCTTCCCCAAATATTTACCCCAGATAGACTTGAGACGGCCCTCCAGTGTCACTTTCAAGTGCCTGGACTCATTGTGGCGAACACAATCCCACCTGGACTCACGGGCATAAACACACGTAGGCATTCATTCAGGGCTGAAACAGGAGCTTTTATCTGCTTATTGTTCCTTTATGTTCAGCGGAGGAAAGAAAAGAAGTCAATATTTAGCTAAAAGGAGTCGGAGATTGAGTCGCTTCAGTGTGGAAGGTCACTGCTGCCAAGAAAAAAGTAACAGACGAAATGTTACGAATAGAAAACCAAAGTTTGACTCTTTCTTTTAAAACAATGTGATTAAAAGTCTAAATTTTGCCTTTGTAAGTTAAATATTTATTTTTTAAGCTTGACATGTTTATGATTCGTAGCTTTTCTTTTTTGGGAGCATGTTCCAGAGTCCTTCTAACCCTCCTGTCTCTCTGCTGCTGTTCTTCTTCAGACCACTCAGTGGCGGCGAAGTCAGGAGGCTGTTTCCCCGGCGACGCCTTGGTCACGGTGGACGGCGGCGCTCAGAAGCCCATCAGAGATCTGCGACCCGGTGAGCGAGTCCTGGCGTCTTCGGGCAGCGACGGCGGCGGCGAGCTGGTGTTCAGCGAGGTCCTGACCTTCCTGGACCGTGACCCCGTGACCCGGAGGCTCTTCTACAGCCTGCAGACAGAATCCGGGGTGCAGCTCACCCTCACCGCCGCCCACTTGGTGTTTGTATCCGAGGGGAACTGCTCAGAGGGGGCGGAGCCGACCCGCGGCGCCCTCAGGACTGCGTACGCCAGCGACACCCGGCCGGGACAGTGTGTGCTGGTGTCGGAGGGCGAGGCGGGTCAGAGGTACTGGGAGGGGCGCCTGTCTCGGATCAGCCGGGTCGGCATCACGGAGAGGACGGGGGCGTTCGCACCGCTGACCCAGCAGGGAACGGTGGTGGTGGACGGCGTGGTGGCGTCCTGCTACGCCGTGGTGGACCAGCACTCCCTGGCTCACTGGGCCTTCGCCCCGCTGAGGCTGATGCACAGCTGGACCGGGTCCGCTGGGGGCCACAGTGATGGGATCCACTGGTACTCACAGCTTTTACACTGGCTGGGGACGAAGCTGCTGGACTCGGGACGCCTCCACCCGCTGGGCGTCGCTCAGGGCGACAGGTGAGGACAAAAACAGGAAGAAACTAACGGAAACCCACAAATCAAACCTGAACAGAACCGTGATGAACCTCCAGGGGATGTCCGGGCTCCTGCTGAGGCCTGAGGGAAGATTTTCAGCAGGAAAAGGGAACTGTGACGTGACACAGATGAGAGTTTCCAAAATAACAAAGACAAAGCAGAGTGGAGGCAAGACGATGGTTTTATCACTGCTGGTGACATTTGTACACGACGAAGCACCAACCCTTAAAACTCTGCTCTTAAAACACCTCAAGTTTGAAATAATACTTTAAGGTTCACATGACTTTCCCTTAAATGTACACACTTATCAATTTAAGGTGTTTTTAAAGCTGGTGCATTGGTTTTATGTTCAGATATTTATGTCATAATATTTGTATTTAATAGGTTGAACCCACATTTATTAGAAATTAATGGAAAGCACTTAATTAATGGGCTTCATTTAATGGATTAAGAGTAATTTACATCACAGTTTAAGGACTTTTAAGTTTTAAGTTAATGGATTGTGTTACTTCGTCCTTTAAAATGTTATTTTATTCCCTTAAAAGCAAGTAAAATGTGCAGGTGAATGACCTCATATATTACAATTCATAATGCCCATCAGAAATATTGTTCTTACATCAACAGAAATGGTTAAATTACTGGATAATAATATAAAAATGTGTTTAAGTAGATTTATTATGGAGCGAAGTTGCCATAATATTTACCAAATGCCATGAAAGCCGTCACCTCTCATGCCTACTGTAAATGTGTCTTTAATATTTTGGTCACTTGAAGCCAATAAAATAATTTAATACTAATTTAACCTTTTAATACTTAGTAAGAGTCCCCTTAAATTTTATTAATTTGCACCTGAGCATGAATCAAAGTTCCAACTTTAATACCACCTTAAATCGATACTTTTAAATGTAAATTAAAGGAAAGTTTTTGGTCAATTTTAATATGTTTTTATCCCATAACAACCCTTTCAACAGCGCTGATGTTCGATTGAACTCATACTTTAATAATCGTCATAACATTCGATGACATCAAGGTAAATTAGTGACATTTTAAGGTAGAATTTTAAGGGATTTGGTTTCATGGTGACGTCCACAGGGATGCTGTGCTCTTTGTCAAAGAAGAAATGTTGTTTTTCTTCCATCACATGTATGTAATGTACTGCTTTAATACAGAGATTTTAGAATAAATGATAGAGAGTATTTAAGTATTGTTTGTTTACAGAAAATCCAACATGAAGTTATTATTATTATTATTATGGGTGAAGAGATATTAAAAAGATTTATTTTTGAAATTAAATTATATGGAAATGAGCTGTGTGTTGCTGCTTTGTTTTCACGTCTGAGAGTATTTTAAGATGAACGGACCCATGGAATATCCTGGACACACAGAGGAACACAAAGAGACCCAAAATGACAACAAAGAGGCTAAAAAATCACCACAGAGATGCAAAAAAACCCAAAAACGAATGTAGAATGACCCCAAGAGACGTATGTTTCCTAAAAAAAAGACCACAGAGACATAAAATCAACACAAATAGATGCAAAATGTCTGCAAGGAGATGTAAATTCACCATTAAAGAGGAGAAAAGACGGGTTTGATTATTGATTTTAATTTATAATTTTATTTATAAGTAACGCTGAACAGAAATTTGACGGAGAATTTAGATTGACATATGTCCCGCCCCTCCCCTGAAACAGCCAATCATCTGCTTGCCGAACCCGGAAACGTCCAGCCAATCGTGTTTCTGCACGGTCAACGGCGGTGTAATGAAACTGCGCATGCGTAGTAGAGATGTACTCTGGGATAAACCGCTTTTAAAACAGTATTTTCGGCGAAAGTCACCAAACTTTTTACTGGTGATTCCATGCAAGCCGTTTGTATGCCCCGGTGAACACTGCAGTGATAGCTCTTTCCTCGTTTATTCAGGTCGGAGTCTGGGCATTTTAACCCGCAATAACTGCCCCAGCCGTTAGCAAAATGGCTGCCGTGAAGCCTCTCAGGACTGTATCTTGGTTTAAGGACGAGCAGCCGTCTTTCACTGTGGAAATGGACATCAGAAAGTGGTTTAGCATCAAGAAAATGTCGCCTGGTGAGGATGGTCTCTCAGCAGGTAGAGACACTCAGCTAGCATTAGCTACTTCTATGGAAACTAGTGTTAGCATTAGCCGACAAACTGCTAGCAAACACCGGCTGCCTGTCCTTCCTCTGCCCGCCACCACGCCCCACACCGGGGCTTGGATTTCAGGTGTGTAGCTGTTAGCAGTCCTCCAACCAGCATTTTGGTGAGTTTAATACCTTAAAAGAATTAAAAATCATTGCAGGCTAACTGTATTAAATGCTTTACATAATTTATTGAGTAATTTCCCCATAAAAACCCATTTAAACACTGACTAAAACCTATTAAAAGCACTTTAACATATTGTAATCAGTTAATTAGTTTATTAAAATTAGCTGGCAGTCTTAAAATACAATTTTAAGGCATTTTAAAGTTACAAAACGTACTTTCCCCCTAATTTCATAATATTTTTAATTAATTCTAATACCGAATGTGCTGTATTTCTCACTAACTGTGCTAATAATCAATTGATGTTTGACAAAAACCTCAATTGGCATTTAGAAGATTGAAAGGAAAAACCCAAAACAACAAAAAGCACCCCTGAATTTGCCCTTAAACCCTTTTAAAACCGACTGAACATGATTTAATATGCAACAGCTTTATGAGTTTCACCTTGATTAATGACTCTGGAGCATTTTAAGGTGGAATTAAAGGATGGTTGTCGTGCTGTTTGAGATGTTTCGCCTTAAATCAATCAGAAAACCATTTTGAAATGCCTTAGTGTATTGCAATTCATCAATTAATCCAATAAAATCCCATTAATTAAGATTTAAATCTGGTTTAGTGATACTAAGACGCTTAATTAATAGTTTTAAGGTGGTATTGTTCGGGTTTCTGCGGGGTTTAAAAGGCGTAATAACTCACATTTGACAACATGCAGTTAAAATAAGTCATGATTTTGATTGGAGCCCAGCGTCTAATCATCTGATGAAGGTTTACCTGCCATCAGCGCACCTTGGCTGACACCTGCCGGCTTCCTGTCCTGACAGCAGGTGCGCTCCGCTGCTTGGTGTCGGTGTATTCCTGCTGCTGATGAATGTGCGTCTCTCAGGGGGGGGGGCATCAGGCCTGATTTAGACCCCCACATCTCCCAGGAACCAGCTCTGTGCGCATAAATAAGGCCGTGCGTAAAGACAGCAGCACGCATGCAACAGTTGTCGGCTAATAATAACAACCTGCTGCGCCTTTAAGAGGGTGACTGAGGAGGAAACCTAATATCTCTCCATATCGAGCTCAAGTCTCCATCAATTAACAGTAAGAACCGAGACCAGGACGATATCTGGATCCGTCCCGCTGCTCCCTTCACCAACCTGCACCTGCTTTTTGTTGTCTTTTTTGCCTTTGTCGCACACAAACCGGATTAAATTACGCATTGCACCTTTAAGAAGCTGTCAACGGGATTAGAGTTACGCGCAGCGAGCCAGGTCGATCTCCGGAGGGGTTTTACGCACCGTCGGTATCCAGAGGAGGCTCTCCTTCAGCGACATTTCTCCCTCTGCTCTCCTCCGTCTTCGCTGGTCCTGACACCGCCGGGGAGCTGCGTGACATGGCCGAGATAGGGAAAGGGGTCACCGCCGGGAAGCTGGCCAGCAACGTCCAGAAGAGGCTCACCAGGGCGCAGGAGAAGGTGAGGGTGGCGGCGGCTCGCATGGCAGCGGGACACAGTGTCCTCCTGTGAAACTGGATCCGTTAACTTTGTACCTCCAAATACCGGCACTTCTCCCTTTAATGCGCTGCTGTAACCGAGGCAGGTAACGGGAGAGTTAACGCACTGTACATACATATTTTACCGGGGCTTAAAATGACAGTCAGCCTTCTGCATAAAGCTTCCAAACAGCCCTGAATTGAAGGGTGTTTTTAACGTTTAAGGCCTTTAGAAACCAGGAATAACACCTTAAACTACAGGTGAAGTGTCCCATTGTCCCTAAACCACACTTTAACTTTAAATTCTGTCACTTAAACTGGATTTTATTGGTTTAACTGATGGATTTTAAGGCATTTCTGCTTAGTTTAGGGGAGGAAATCTCAAAGAGCATGACACCAATCCTTAATTTCTACCTCAAAATGCCCCAAAGGCTTTGATTAGGATTGAAACTCAATGACTTGTTGCATGTTACGGTATTTTCAGTGAGCTTTAAGGAGACTTGAATGCCTTAAATGCCTGGTTTTGTCAGATATCTGTCAACTGAAGTTAGTTTTTTATCCCTCAAGGGGGAATTCATAGTGAAAACACAACAAAACATCCAATTGTGTAATTTAAGATACCTGAATTGAAATAAAACGTCATGTGTCTCACCTTAAAATACCTTAAATGTGCATTTCAAGTATGACGTGGACATTTTAATGCAATATTTAACCGACTGTAATTTGTTACGGTACTTTAAATTGTGTTTAGGTGCTGTTTAATGGGGTTTTGAGGGGTGAAATCTTCATAAACATGGACTCCATCGATTAACCTCTACCTTGTAAGGCTCCAAGTTCTTTACTTGAGGTGAAAAGTCAAGGGATTGTTGCATATTTAGGTTTTTCTGGTGGATTTTAAGTTGCTTTTCCTGGTTTTGGGCTGCTCGAAATGACATAAATGACTGGTTTTGTGAAATATTAGTGAGTCCTAAAGGGGGAATTCATAGTCGGCATACATTAGAACATTTATTAATATAATTTAAGATACTTAAAATGATGTAAAAAGTCATGTGTTTTACTTTAAAGTACCTTAAACTTGCATTTTAAGAATGGCAGTGGTATTTTAATGCAGTATTTAACGGATTGTAACATATTCAGGTCTGTTAAATTGGGTTTAGGTGCTGTTTAATGGGGGTCTTGCTTATAAAGGTAGCTTGAGTGGGTTTTAAGGCGGTTAAAGGTCAAATTCAGGGCGACATTTCCAGAGTTTAATCGCCTAAATGCATTAAAATATCAAATATTTCACAATTCAAGTACTTTATTTTTCTCTCAAGGGGTCAGAGCAATACTACCTTCAATTATGTTGTTAAAGATCCTTAAATTAAGGGAAAATGTGTGCCTTTAAGAGCGATTATGATATTTTAATAATGTAATTAGCCAATTGTACCGTATTAAACTACCAACTGCTCCATGTGAGTGGCTTTTAAAGGGTAAAACCTCAGAAAGAATCAAACCGTCCATTAAAGTCCACCTTAAAAGGCTGTAAGTTCTTCGATTAAGAGTCAGTACTTAAAAGATTGTTGTATCTTCAGCTATTTTCTGCGTAGTTTAAAAATTCTGAGGGAAAAACCAAGACCTTCTTTCACTGTTCGAACCCGAAGCTTGACCTTAAATAACCCAACCTTTATTTTAAAACTTATTTTAATGCGCTTATTGACAGTTTGTGACGTGAGAATGTACTTTAAATGGGTTTTTTGCACAATTTAAGGGGATTTAAGATGTAAAATAGCTAAAATAACATGACTTTTGCCTTAAAAGAACCTTAATTTGTCAAAGAAAGTTAAAAATCAGGGGCTTTATTAATGCTATTTGGCATTCTTTAGAGGGTTTTTACCCCTTGAAGGCTCATGAAGACATAAAGAAAACTCCCGTGAGTCTTACAGTCAAGTATTATTCCGTTAATTGATCCCAAATATAATCAACCCCTTAGAAGTAACAAAGATGACCCTTGATTGGTGTATTACAGGGAGTTTTTCCTCCTGAAATGACATCTTAAACTGATAATTAGGATTTTTGCATTATCAGTTTGATGTAATTCAACAGAAGAATGCTTTGCTGTTGTGTAAAACATGTTTCTTCAGCTGCGAGGCGTCCTGGTGTACCCAGAGTGTAGGCAGAGCTACTGAGAGTGAAATCCTCGTACCGTCTGGGGGTTTCTCTTCTGTACTTTCACAAGAATTGGAGAAGTGAGAAAGGAAAGAAAAGGAGGGAAAAAATAGCCCCGAAAGTGTCCAGATGAAACCTGATCGACGGCGTGTGTGTGTTCAGCTCCGAGTTATTATTGTCCTAATCACTGTTGCTGCTTAAGCCTGCCGAGGTTTTACCCCCTAATCACCTCCGAGCCACACCAGGAGTGCTGTCAGTCAGTCAGCCGCAGAGACCTCGCATCTAGAACTCTTATTAGTTTCTGGTCAAAACCCCTGAAGAGACGCAACCACAGCTCCTCGTTCCTCCTCTGATCATTATCTGCTTATAATGTCTGGAATCTGGAAGCTGTAAAAAGTTAAATGTTCTCGCGGCGCTTAGCTTAGCATAAAACTGGAAACGGAATGAAGCCGCTCCCCCAACTTCCTCCATCATCTTTATGTATGAAAACAAGGCTTGAAGTATTATTTATATGCTTATTATCTGCTGAGGTGAAGAAGCTGTCATGTCGGTTTAGCTAAATGCCACGAATGAAGTGATATTGAGCAACTTAAAGAGGTGAAAAGTCAATACAAACATCAGATGTGTGTGTAGCCCAACAGGAAGTATCCACGGTTGTGTTCTCCAGGTTGGTTCGGCAATCTCAGGTGTTACTATCACGAGGAAATAAGCGCTTTATCGACAGCCTCTCAGCATTAATCCATTGTTTTTGGCAGCAGGACCGCTAAGTCCAGCACAGCCACCATGTCAAAACAACAGCTAGCTTCTCTGTTATGTCCTACAATAGTGCTGTTGCCTGAAAATATATTATCTCCGTCATCTTTTCCTGCTTTATTAGTCATCAGTTGGCCTCCTCTCTTCTTCTGTGGCACCAGTTAGCGCCACCCTCTGTCCATGTGGCTAAAGCGGGCGTTGAGCTAAATTCAGCTGGTTGTCTTAAAAGTTTTGCTGCATCTTGATTGAAGCGTAACTGTTGGAATGCTAACATGCTAATGCTAAGCAGGTGCGGTGTTTACCTCGTTCGCCAGCTTTGGTTCAGCACGTTTGCATTCGCTGATTAGCAGCAAGTGCAGCTGAGGCCATCTGAGGATTACCGATAGACCGACTGGCCACTGAGTCGGAGGCCTCAGAGTGTCTGTTAACATTTCTTATTGGAAAGTCGATCAAAAAGAGACGAGAAACGGCATCAAAGAGACATAAAAGACTCGAAAAACTACAAAAATGGCGGCACAAAATGACTACAAACCAAATGCAAAGAGACTTGAAATCTCCAGAAAATGGATGGCTTGTGAAAGCATAGTATTTTAAAATAAGCAGGTGTAACGTTTGCAGTGTTTGCCAGAATAAATGAAGGACTATTTCAAATGTTAAATGATCTTTTTAGAGGCGTTTAAATGGACGTTAAATAGCAGCTGCTGCCGCTGTAGCTCACTGCTGAATGAAATACTCTCCATGTCCCACGTTCCTTCTGTCTTAATGTGAGGGCTTATTTAGAGCGGCAGTGTACTCTTGAATCTAAATAACCATCCCTGGATTTACAGTAGCAGTTAAGTACCTCAGTAGGGCAGAAAACTATGTGTACTTTATAAAAGAGCGACAGGAACCCAGACTAGAGGTCATGATCTCAGCGTTATTAAATCAGAGTTGGCTCCTGGATGCTCGACTTTACTCAGGATTAGTCATAAATCATGATTTGTGGCCTTTATTAGTGATGATTTGGATGTTTTAGGCAAAAACAAACACTATATATTACAATAAAATCAAAGTATGTTTTAAACCACTCGGAAAATCCCCCAGAAATCAGGCTGGATTCAGGAGGAAGTTACAGGAATATTCCCAAGAAAGTCTGAATTGTAAGTGAAGCTGGGACTTGGACATGGAAAAGTATAAAATAATGAATTAAATAAGTGGAAAATAGTTCATAAACTGACACCGAGTTGTTTTTTTTAATAGGCTGGATCTGTGAACGTCACGTAGAAAGCTTTTTGTGAGTTTAACTGCCGTTTATAACGCAGGAAAGTTAAAATGTTGGGTTTTTTTCCTGTAAACTCAAATTTAACAACGTTTTGTAACGTTTCCTAGATTTCCTGCAGGACTTTGGTGGAAATATCTTTAAATTTACGGCACATTTTTAGGTGATAGTGGGTGTAAATTAGCCATCACCTGTAAAACGGAACACGATAAACAAAACTAAGGAACTTTAAACCTGAAACTCAAAGTAAACACAGACTAAATGCAACGAGTCGTGTTGAATTAAAATATGGAGTCTTTTTCTTTTTAGTCTGTTTCAGTTCTCCCTCTAAAAATTCAAATATTCCAATACTTTTTTTTACATTTTTTAAATTTAATTAGTTCCAAATAGTGCAGGACCTAAGCTTTCACCTGTAAAACACAGCATCGCTAAAAAGGTTTCTACATGTCAAAGATAAAAAAAGTCGCTGAACTGTGTCGTCTCTGTCTCGTAACTTAGTTTGAAACACAAAACTAAAGAGCTCTGAACCTAAAATTGAAAGTAAAAACCAACTAAATAAAGCAGATCTCTCATTTTTTGCAGCTCAGTTGTGCTGAATTGTGAGTTTTCTTCCTTTTCTTGTTGATTTTTCATTGTTTCCCCCTCAAAATTCAAACATAGCGACACTTTGTTCTGTTTTTTATGTGGTTAGTTCCAAATTGTGCAGCACTTTGTTGGATGTATCTTGTAATTTACAGTAAATTTTGAGGTAATTGTGAGGAATGTAGCTTTCCCTGTCGTATAATGCAGATTAAAGTGACTGAAATGTTTCTCCTGTTGCATGGATGTGTCGGCGGCGTTCTGCGGCCGGTCTGACCAGCGTTTCAGGCGAGTCCTTGAGCCGGAGAGCCGGGAGCAAAGAGGAAGGTCAGGGTATCATCTTCCCAGTGGAGGAGGGGGAGTCGGCTTCAGCTGTCTGTCTGCTGGCACGCTGCCCTCCACCCTCCACCTCCACCAGCCCGCCTCCTTTACGCTCCGACACTCCGCCGTCTGAACCGAATCCTACGAGCCCTGAAGCTGCACTGAGCATGCTCCAGTCAGATTTACGGCGCTCGTAAAAGGTTACGACTTCTGGCTCATAACTGATATGCATTATTGCTAGAAGGTAAAATCCTCCCCACGGTGCTTTAACTTATTTACCTTTGGCCACTCGGGGCAGCAGAACGAGCTACAAACACAATTTGGACGTGAGGTGAGAGAAAACTTGAGCTCAGAGAAACAAAATGACATAAACTAAGAAATGCAGCGCCTAGAAATAAATAAAATAAAGTGAAATAAGGCTTAAATAGAACAGTAAAAAGTAAAGCTGGCAATTATAATGAGATGATGTCACACATGATAATGAAAAAATGAGATCAAATATTATATAGCAGCCAAAAAATGAAATTAAAATTAAATATTGCGCGAATCAGTGAGAATTAATATCCCAATGATGCTGATAATATTGTTTAGATCAGTGGTTCTCAACTGGTGGGTCGGGACCCAAAAGTGGGTCGCGAAGCCATTTTTAGAAGGTCGTAGAAGCATGGCCCCCCTAAAAAGTAGTGGTATAAAGTCTTTTATTTTAAAGGAAGTGTTTCTTATGACACAGTTGGTTTTCAATAGCAGGATATTTAGTGGTGGTGACACCAGTAGTTGCCCACTATTAACCTCTAGATCTGGTTCTGCCAGCTTATTGGAGAAATTTATGCTAAAAAATGTCAAAAATAAACCAAAATGTGCTCAGAATCTGTCAAAATGGGCCAAAATAGACCCAAAAACTTTGTAAAAACATCCAAATATACCAAAACGAGCAAAGAAATAAGCCAAAATTTTCCTGTGTTGTACCAAAATGCGTTGAGACTCCACCCAAATACACCTTAATTTGTTAACAGGAACAGCAAACTTCAACAATTTGGGTTGCGACTGATATTAATAGAGACATAGTGGGTCCTGAGGCTGGACCAGTTGAGAACCACTGGTTTAGATAATAATCGTGACATACAGCTTGATGAATGCCCAATATTTCCTTTCTTTTAGCTCCATTTTTGTTCTCCACCACCTCCAGAGGGAAATCCGTGGCTCTTTATCTGCTAAACTCTCTTATAAGTTCACCAGCTGGTCTCTAGCTTTGTCTGCCTGCTTACTGCCGCTGATGGAAACGGCCTGTAAACGGTCAATTTGCCGGCCGTAAAACCAAAGCGGTGAGCTGAAAGATGCGGGAAAAGTTTCGAGCGATGCTAATATGAGCGTGTTTAAAGGTTGCTGGTGCGATCATGGCTTCCCACGATTAGGTGGACATTATTATCATCATGTTTTTGCCGGCGTTGGTTCGTTTGTTTGTTTGTGTTCAAAATAACATGAAAAGTTATGGATGGATTTGGATGAAATGTTCAGGAAATGTCTGAAATGAGACAAGGAACAAACTATCCGGATCACCGTCTGGATCCAGGATTTTGTTTTTTAATTTAAGGATACTTTGTCGTTGGGAGATTGTGTTGGGGGTGGACTGGAGCTGCTTGGTGGAGGTCTCAGCTCTCTGAGTGCTTTTCTACTTTTATTTTTATCTACCCAGAGTTGAAACTCTGTGCTGTTGGAAAGCGTTTTGAGTTTTTGACACTGGAGTTGACAGGTCCACGTACTAGAACCAAGGCGGTGTTCTACAGCTTCGACACCACTCGTTGGCACCCGGCAGCGGCTATTCGAATATCAAAATTATTATCCAAATGCCACCAAAACCAGCAAATATTCGTAAATTCGGGACCAGCCCTAATATTCCGTTTGTAAAGCAGCTAAGCTACTGTTGGTTAGCTAACTTAGCCACTCTAGGCTACTTGGAACTACACCGTACTTGGCCTTAAGGTCAGCCTTATTTCATCTTGCTCAAATCTCCTGCTGCTTATTTATTGTCAAGAAGCTGTAAATTGGGACATCTTGTTCAAACTAAGTAGTTGTTTTTCACATAGAGCTGTTTGTCCTCAAACGCAGCTGCAACAGAAGTCCTGTTTAGCAAAATCAACCCTTTCCCCAGCGTCACTGCTTAATGTCTCCACACGGTGGCGTTTATCAGATGAATGATTGAGACTGGAGCAGAAATGAATCATACCCAAGAAGAGTTAGTACAGGTATAATGGAGGACAGCAACGCTACCGTAAGAGTCGCCCCATCCACGTTTAAGTCCAGAGTGTGGACTCAGTTGGGCTTTCATTGAGGGAACAAGCAAGCTGGACAAAGACTATGACATATGCAAGATATGGTGATGTGTCGTTATGTGATCGTGTTGCAGTATATCGATTATCGCTGTATCATGATACAGTAGAGCCCACTTAATATCATACCGCTTATTGGAATAGCCCGCATATAGTCATAGAATTTTGAAATCCAAAACCATTTCTTATGTAATTATAGTAAATATGCCCGTTTATAGTCATAGGATAATGTCATAAGCCTGGGTATAGTCATAGGCAAATGCACAAAATTTGGTCCCAGGAATAGATAATATCATACCCAGTCACGGTATAGCAAGCAACCGATTAATTATCACACATTATTTTGTAAAAAATATAGTATTAAACACTTGTTTTCTTTTTTCAAGCAACTTTAATGTAGTTCTATGCCCATTCAAATTAACAAATTGATGACTGAAACAAGTCTCATAGGCCTATAGATCAACACAAATGCTATAACTGCTCTGATATCGCCGCCATTTTGAAGCCCGCATATTAGAATAACCCGGATATAGTCATAGTTTTGCTTTGCACGAAGGGTATGATAATAACAGGGCTCTACTGTAGTATCGTATCGCGTATCGTATCGTGAGGTACCCTGTGATTTCCACCCCTAATGTTTAATATATCACGTCAGAACACCTTATTTCACACCTGTCTGCAGCAGCACAGTAACTGAGTGGAGACTAGAGGCTTCTCTGTGCATCAGTAAAGTAGTAAATGTTCATTTTGGCTACGATTTTAGTCATATTTTGAGTTCAGGTTACTTTAAGTGTCATTTTGATGCAGAGCACGGAACTGAAAGCAGCGCTCTGTTTGTTCAAATGTAAGACGAAATAAAGGATTAATCGTGATAATTGATCTGGATCATCATTGTGGTCGTAGTGGTGCCGCCTTAGTCGCTAGCATGTATTGTTTATACATTTAGACCGGAACACTGCAGCAGCTGGAGAAGCTTTAACCACCATGAGCGAGGTTTGTTTCTACATATATGTGCTTTTGTAACATTTTCATTTAATTTCATTTATTTCGAACATGTATGACAAAAAAAAACAATTAATACAACAAATAGTCCAATATAGTTCTGATACAAGGAGAACAAAGAAAAAACAAATGAAAACAAAACAAAACAAAACAAAAAACTTCAACATGTTCGAAAGGGAGTGGGAAGAAGCTGAAACTTATTTAATCCCACCCCTAAATTCTTTCACCCTTTTTAAGTCATTCAATGAATATTCAAGAAAATTCAATTAAATTCAATTCCCCGCCAACAACTTTACTAAGCAAAAACGACTAACTTCAACAATATAAATCAATCATTTGCAAATCAACACGACTGTGCACCCCTAGTGATCATTAGGTTAATCTTCATTGTACCTTCCAAAGATTTTTTGCTTGTATTTGTATTTAAATTGGTTGATGTTTGAACATTGTTTTAAGTCGACCTCAAGGCTGTTCCAGAGCTGTACTCCATTTGTTGTAGGACTGAAACTTTTCGTCGTTGTTCTGTGTTTTGGTACCTTGTAATTTGATTCTTCTCTTAATGTATAACCACCAATACGTTCCTGAAATTTGTTCTGCAGTTGAGATGGTAATAGTTTTTTTCTCGCTTTGAATATAAATTGTGCAGTTTATGGCAGTGCTGTGGTGAAGGTGCGGGTTGGTTATGGCTCAGAATAACAGTAAAGCTAAAATGCAGCAGTAAATGTGTTTTACGTTGCAGTCGGATTGTGCTAGCAGTGAACACAACCAAAGCTGAGGAGATGTAGATTTACCTGGTGGTTAATAATCATCTGTGGGGGGATGTAGCGGTTATTTAATCATCAGTGAAAGTAAAGCGACACAGATTCTATCAAACCGAGCAGACTTTGGTTCTGCTCTCGGTTCGTTGTTGTTCCCTCGTTTCGCTCCAAGTAATAACCTGATTCGGACCAGCTGCCGCCGTAGTCATAGTGATGTAATGTCACCCAGTCAGCTGTGCTGCAGGGCATGCTGGGAAAATTCCCCCGAGAGGAATCCGGATGAGTGTGGAGCTGCCCTTTCAGAAGGCAGCCGGAGACCCGCTGGGAGCTGAAGACGAGGGCCCCGAAGCCTCTGATGAACTGCTCTGATCCGTCCAGTGGTTCCACTTCCACCATCAGGCCTTCAAACTCTCCTAAGAAGACCTGCGACTTTCAGTGCTCATTCATCACCAGTAACCTCCGTCTAGTCTACCGTTTAGACTAGACGGAGCAACGTTTAATAGTAAATGCAGGTTTTCTTTCCAGAGTTCTAAATTTATCTGTGACATGAAGCGTCTTCTGTAATTTTCGCTCAGACATACAGAAATGTAGAAATATATATAAACATTTTCTGGGAAGTTATGAGCATTTTTCACAGTTTTAATGATATTTTACTGAGCAGATCACTCACCAGGTGGAGCGAAAAGTCTGCTGCTGTGTTCTGAACGTTTATAAATCAGTTGTTTGAAGGTCTTCAACCATTTTAAGCAGCAGTTCCTTGCTTCAGCGTGTTTGTCGAATCACTGCTGCTCGTTTCTTTCACTGCAGCGTCAGAAACCTTTGTTTAAACTTATGAACTGCGGCTGCAACCTGCTTGTTTTCTTGATGGTGAAGCTGCAGATTAGTCTTTTTTTCTGGTCTGTAAAACGTCAGTCGGTGTTTTCCAGTGAGTCCAAAATGGAAAATGACAGCAGATGTTCAGTTTAGTGTCACAGAGGAGGAAAGAAACCAGAACATAGTCACACTTCAGAGGCAGGAATCGGATCAGAATTGTTAGCAGCTGTTCGATTAAACGTCCCCGCTTGTATTGTGGATGAACGGAGACGAAACCATTTCATCTGAACCAGTTTCAAAGCCTGACAGACCAGCAGTTACAGGCGACAACAGAAATGCCGGTTAACTAAAAAGATGTAGCTCTGCCTGGTTAAACTGTACGTCTAGGAAACACTGCCTTATACACCAGCAAACTGTACAGCACAAGTGGAAACAAAAGCCAGTTCCAACGTGGTATTTTCTAAAGAAAGCATCCAGATATTAAATGTAGACATGTGTTGGGTCGAAGCTGAAACAATCAGGTGTTGTGGTCACATGACGCAAACCTTTTTCTGGCTCTCTAAGATCAGTCATTTGAATCCAAACTGATCAAACCTCGAGGCTGGCCTGAACACCTGTCCCTCCCTCCCAGGACTCCCAGCATGCCTCACTGCTGAGGGTGGGGCTCAACGGGAGGGTGAATCTATATTTATCCCCCTCCTCGTCGCTCTTAATACCCCGCAAACTGCCCGTGTGTGAGCTCCGGGGGTATTTTCGGGGGTTGAAACCGAACACCTCCGGGTGGTGGACGGCTGCCTCACACGTCGGTGCTTCTATCTTTGTGAGGACGTTTCTGACCGGGCCCTGAAAACGCTCCACGCTGTCACCTGGACGCACCTGAGTGACAGTGAGCAGCTGTGAGTGTGTGATTCACCCGAGGCAGGTACTTCTGTGGCGTGGGATCATTTCCTCCCGGGGTGATAAACGGGCGGCGGTGGGGAAGTCCCCCGCTGGTGTCGACGCTGGGTTGAGTGTCCGTCACAGGATTATGGCGGCAGGTGGTGCTGGAGGTGCTCACACTCCGTCATCTGATCAGATTAGCTGGTGACCTTGTTCACTAACAAAGGAAGCATATTGATGTCTCCTCTTTGGCTCTCAGTGATACACAGGTGTAATCATAAATGTAGAAGGTTCACTGTTTAACTGTGCCTGCTCCGTTTATTCATCACTGAACGCACATGTTGTGAGGCTCATGCAGCTTTTACTTTTCACCAGCAAAAATAAAGTAAAATAAGTCGATTCAGATTAAAAATCTTAAGTTACAAACAAAATGGGTGATATATCATCACAAAATAAATTAAGAAATAAGTCATGAATGTAATAAAAAATAAAAAAAATAATGTAAACCTTAAATTTCAAAAAATATATGTAAATAATAATAAAAATGAGTCTGGAAAGTACAAATTAAAAATAGACAGGAAACTTATTGTAGAAAGAAAATAAGCATTAAAAAAACTAAACATAACAAGTTATCTAGAAAATAGACGTAATAAATAATTAATAAATATTCATAAGTATTTATTGATGCCAAACTGGTTCAAATATATAAACTGCTGCTTCTCTTTGTGCCTGTTTATTTTATTTTATCACTGAAAACACGTTTCATTAATTCAGTATAACAAATCTAAAATAAGTAAATTGAAATGTTTAAATAAACTCTAAAATATTTATATATATTACAAATGAAATAGGTGATATATAATCACAAAATAAATGAAAAAAATTATAAATGTAATAAAGGACAGAATGTAATAAAAAAAACTTGTGAATCTTTAATTTAAAAATTAAAATAATAATAAAAAGTCCAGAAAGTACAAATTAAAACAGACAGAAAAGTTAATGTAGAAATAAAAAAAGGCATTAAAAAAACCAAAAGATAAAAAACTAAAAACATAATAAACTATCTTTAAAAAAATAATAAATATTAAATAAATAGTCTTAAATAAAATAAAAAAGTAGAAACTCCTAGATGTTATTTTTTGTTTGTAAAAATGAAATCATAGAGAAATCAGAAATATAATAAAAAAACAATAAGAAAAAATATAAATAAATATTATACAGAATATAAATAAATCTTTATTATTTACATAATTCGTCACTAAATCGAAGGAGGCCAGGAAATCCTAATTTAAAAATTGACAGAAAATAAGCATTTAAAAAATCAGAAGATATAAAACAAAAACATAATAAATTATCTACAAGAAGAAAAAAGAAGTAATAAACGTTTAAAAATTACAGTCTATAAAAGTAGAAAATAAGTGAAAAATATTTTTAAATATTGGCTGGAAAATAAAACTAAAATGAAAGGAAAAGATGTAAAAAATAAAAATGAGACCTAAACAAAGCCATAAATATATTTTAGAGTATAAAAGTGCAATAAAATCAACAAAAACATGAAAAATAGTCCAGAAAGATTTTTTTAAAAATGCTAGAAACGCTCTGTGCTGTTAGTAAATACAATTTGCTCTTTTGCTGATATATAAAAGTTTAATATTTAAGTTTCGTTGATTTATTGGGGAGTTTTTTTGCTGTTCTTTAGTCCTGTTGGGTCGATGATCATCATGACTGAAACCTTAAACAATAATTGAGGAGTGCAGCTCTGGAACAGCTTCCAAGTGGCATCTTTTCCACAACATTTGCTTTTTTTTAATCTAGTATTAGAGTTTTGATGGCTTAAAATGATAGTAAGTTTTGAGTTTTGCATCTCTCTGGTTGTTTTGGGTCCCTTTGAGTTGGTTTTATGTCTCTCTGTGGTCACATCGTGTCTCCTTGTCGTCATTGTTGTGTTTTCCGTCATTTTTCCTTCCCTTTGTTGTGGTTTTATCTCCACTGCTTCTCTGTTTTCTCAGGCTTTCAGATATGTTGTTCCTCTGTGGACTCATATGTCCAGAACGTAGATGCAGATCGGCCTCGAAGCTCACTTCCTGTGTTTTGAGTCTCGTTTTAATCCGTTCTGTCTGTCGGGATCACTTTGTGTTGCTTTCTGCATCTTGCAGCTGTTTTGTCTTTAATTTCAGTGGATTTTCAACTCGCTGTGTGAATATTACGTCCCTTTTATGTCTATTTGTCTTCCTTCTGTGTCTGTTTTCAGTTCGTTCTGTCTTCTGTGATCAGTTTGCATCTCTTTCTGGTCATTTCGTGTCATTTCTTTCGTCATTTTACATGTTTTTGTTGTTCCCCTGCGTCTCTTTGTGGTTGTCTTTAGCCTTTATCGCTCTGTTGTCTCTCAGTTTTGCATCTATTGCGCTCACTTTGCATCTTTTTGCAGTCTTTCCACTTACAGATGTGGTTTGTTCGTGTGTCATTTCGCGTCTCTTTATAGATCGCGTCACTTTTTTCTGTAATTGCACATTTATTTGTGTTAATTTAGCTTCTTTTGTTGTTTCTTTGCGTCTCTTTCCAGCCATTTTGAGTGTTTATGTGCCTTTACTTTCTAATCTTGGTTGTTGTTTAGCTTCTTCTTGAGGGTCATTTGAATACAGGCTCTAAACCAGAGGTGCCTTGATCCGTGGGTCATGCCCAGCAATCCTTTTATGACGAAGTACCATTAATTTTAACCTAAACCTGACTCTTAACGTCAAGTCTGAACCTTCAAGCAGGTCTTTCACACAGTCAGGAGGTGTAAAACTGAAACTGGTCCTCGCAAAACCGGTTAAGTCCACATGCAGCTGGTGCAAACCGCAGACGTGGAGAGGAGACACATGGCTTTGACAGGCCTGAAAATAGACAGATGCATGCCTCCGGTTATAGATCTGAACAAAGTGGCAGGAATGAAACGAGGCGTGAGCGGCGGATCGATCACACGCTGCCCTTCTTCTCTCTGCAGGTTTTGCAGAAGCTCGGCAAAGCAGACGAGACCAGAGACGCTGCGTTCGAGGAGATGGTGGCCAACTTCAACAAGCAGATGGTCAGAGGCACATCCTTTCAATCAAAAACAGTGATGAAAGTTTTAAAAGGAGTGGTTCGTGTTTTAATAACTCCTGGCTGCAGCGTTGTTACTCACCGTCCTCCGTCGCTGTGTTTACTGTTTCAGACCGAGGGCACCAAGCTGCAGAAAGACCTGAAAGCCTACCTGACAGCAGTGAAAAGTAAGTGTTGCTGAACATATTGACTGGATTTAACCACAAACAGACAAAAAACTAATATAAAGAGGATGTAAAATGAACACAAAGACATGCAGACAACCACAAACAGATGGAAACCCACTGCAGGTAGGCAGAAAGTGACCAAACAGAGGCACAAGTTTACTATAAAGTGACACAAACTGCCAGAAAGTGACGACAAGGAGACACAAAACGATCACAAAGAGGCACAACGCAACCAGAAAGAAGCACAAAACGAACACAAAGACATGCAAAATGAACACACAGCGACGCAAAATGGTCGCAGAGTCACGCAACGTCTAGAAAGAAACACTGGAAAGCAACGCAAAATGAGATGCACAGTGAAGCAGCAACATGCAGATCACCACAAAGAGACACAAAATCACCACAAAGAGACACAAAATCACCACAAAGAGACACAAAATCACCACAAAGAGACACAAAACGAAGGGAAGGAGATGGAAAATGAACGAAAAGATACACAAGATGACCAGGAGGAGACACGAGACGACCAGAAGGAGGCGCAAGATGACCAAAAGACCAAAAGGAGAAACGAGATGACCAAGAGGAGACACGAGATGATCAGGAGGAGACACGAGATGATCAGGAGGAGACACGAGACGACCGGAAGGAGACACGAGATGATCAGGAGGAGACACGAGATGACCGGAAGGAGACACGAGATGACCAGGAGGAGACACGAGATGACCAGGAGGAGACACAGGATGACCAGGAGGAGACACGAGATGACCAGGAGGAGACACGAGATGACCAGGAGGAGACACAGGATGACCAGGAGGAGACACGAGATGACCAGGAGGAGGCACAAGATGATCAGGAGGAGACACAAGATGATCAGGAGGAGGCACGAGATGACCAGGAGGAGACACAAGATGACCAGGAGGAGACACGAGATGACCAAGAGGAGACACGAGATGACCAAGAGGAGACACGAGATGACCGGAAGGAGACACGAGATGATCAGGAGGAGACACGAGATGACCAGGAGGAGGCACAAGATGACCAGGAGGAGGCACAAGATGACCAGGAGGAGACACAGGATGACCAGGAGGAGACACGAGATGACCAGGAGAAGACACGAGATGACCAGGAGGAGACACGAGATGACCAGGAGGAGACACGAGATGACCAGGAGGAGACACAGGATGACCACGAGGAGACACGAGACGACCAGGAGGAGACACAGGATGACCAGGAGGAGGCACGAGATGACCAGGAGGAGGCACGAGACGACCAGGAGGAGACACGAGACGACCAGGAGGAGACACGAGACGACCAGGAGGAGACACGAGATGACCAGGAGGAGACACGAGATGACCAGGAGGAGACAAGAGATGACCAGGAGGAGACACGAGACGACCAGGAGGACACAGAAGACGACCAGGAGGAGACACGAGACGACCAGGAGACATCTCAGAGTGACTCCTCCTGGTCGTCTTGTGTCTCCTCCTGGTCGTCTTGTGTCTCCTCCTGGTCGTCTCGTGTCTCCTCCTGGTCGTCTTGTGTCTCCTCCTGGTCGTCTCGTGTCTCCTCCTGGTCGTCTTGTGTCTCCTCCTGGTCATCTTGTGTCTCCTCCTGGTCGTCTTGTGTCTCCTCCTGGTCGTCTCGTGTCTCCTCCTGGTCGTCTCGTGTCTCCTCCTGGTCGTCTCGTGTCTCCTCCTGGTCGTCTTGTGTCTCCTCCTGGTCATCTTGTGTCTCCTCCTGGTCGTCTTGTGGGAGACAAAACTACACCAGATGGAATCAGACATAAAAATATGAATTGGTTTCTGTCAGCGCTGCCTCCTTCCCTCTGCTCATCCATGTGTTTGTGTTGCAGCCATGCACGATGCGTCGCGGCGGCTGCAGGACTGTCTGGCTGAAATGTACGAACCCGACTGGTTTGGCAAAGAGGAGATGGACGCGATGGCAGAGGTGAGACGGGAGGCAGCTCAGTCATTCACTGCTCTTTACCTCAGCCTTCTCTGTTATTAGTGTATTTGCATGTTCGTCACTCATTACTGTATTGATTTGAAATGTTCAGCAGCTTAATGACCAGGTTTCCTTCCTCTTGAGTCTGAAGAGTTTTAAACTTGTGTGGCTTCAGTGTGTTTTTCCCTTCTGTTTCCAGCTGCTAACACGCTTTGTTTCTCTGAACTGCATGCTTCTGTCCTTCCACCCTGAAGGAGATGATAGAGAAGGAGTTGGACTATAACTTGGAGGTAAAAAGGCAGAGGCAGCTCCCAGTGTGTCCCACAGATGAGCTCAGGACGGGCTGCTGGAGCGCAAAGGCAGAAAAAACATCCAGCAGCCGGTTAAAACACAAAGTTTAGACTGACAGTCCTGTTAAATGAGCTGTGAATCATTATGGTGGGACTCACTGGTGCAGCTAAACCAAGTAGACGTGTTTGGTTTTAGAGCAGCTTCTGTAGCAGACTTTACTGTAGGAGGCGCTGCAACGTCATCGGGACAGTGTTGGGAACGAAAGCATCGAGTGTCACTTTGTTGAGGAAATTCCAGGCAGCTACAGATCCAAGCAAAGACACAGGGATGCTTTGGTAGCTAGCATGCACATCTGTATTTTAACACACTGAAACTGGTTGTCTTCTATGTGCACGAAAGTTGCAAAGGACGCCAAACATGACACGAAAGAGACAAAACGACAGCGGAGTGGACATAAAGGGACTTTCAACGACCGCAAAGACGAGCAAAATGACTGGAAAGAGACGTGAAGTGACCACAAAGACAGACATGACCACAACGAGTCGAGAAAAGGCGACAAAAATCACCAGAAAGGGGAGCAAAATTACCACAAACTGACATAAAATGACCAGAAGAAGACACAAAATGGCCACAAATACGACAACAATGACCAAAAAAGCTGATCGAACTACCAGAAAGAGAAGCAAAATGACCAGAAAGACGCAAATGATGACCACAAAGAGACAAAAAAACAACCACAAATAGACATTTAATGACCAGAAAGAGAAGCAAAACAACCTTGAAGACACAAATAGTGACCACAGAAAGATGCAAAAAGACCACAAGGACACAAATAATGACAGAAAGAGACACAAAATGACCAGAAAGACGACAATAATGACCACAAAAAGTCATCAGACAACCAGAAAGACACAAATAATGGCTGCAAAGAGAAAAAACAACCAGAAAGACTAGAAACAGACACAAAGTGACCACAAAGAGAACAATAATGACCAAAAAGAAGTCGTCAAACGACCATAAAGAGAAGCAAAGCAACCACAAAGAGACATTTAATGACAAGAAAAAGAAGCAAAACAACCACAAAGACACAGATAATGAACACAAAGAGTCAAAAAAACAGCAGTATTAGGAATAAAATGACCACAAAGACAAATGACGACTGCAAAGAGACAAAAAACGACCACACATGGACAAAGAATGACTGGAAAAACACTCAAAATGGCCACAAAAAGTCATCGAACAACCAGAAAGACAAGCAAAGTGGCCACAAAGAGACAAAAAACAACCACTAATAGACATTTAATGACCAGAAAGAGAAGCAAAACAACCTTGAAGACACAAATAGTGACCACAGAGAGATGCAAAAAGACCACAAGGACACAAATAATGACAGAAAGAGACACAAAATGACCAGAAAGACGACAATAATGACCACAAAAAGTCATCAGACAACCAGAAAGACACAAATAATGGCTGCAAAGAGACAAAAAACAACCAGAAAGACTAGAAACAGACACAAAGTGACCACAAAGAGAACAATAATGACCAAAAAGAAGTCGGCAAACGACCATAAAGAGAAGCAAAATGACCACAAAGAGACCAAAACAACCAGAAAGAGATGCAAAATGACCACAAAGACACAGATAATGGCTGCAAAGAGACAAAAAACAACCAGAAAGAGAAGCGAAACAACCACAAAGACACAAATAGTGAACACAAAGAGTAAAAAAAACAGCAGTAATAGGAATAAAATGACCACAAAGACAAATGACGACTGCAAAGAGACAAAAAATGACCACACATGGACAAAGAATGACTGGAAAAAGACACAAAATGACCACAAAAAGTCACTGAACAACCAGAAAGACAAGCAAAGTGGCTCAAAGAGTCCAAAAACAAGCAGAAGGAGAAGCAAAATGACCACAAAGAGTCAAGAAAAGGCTACAAACAGACTCAAAATGGCCACAAAAAGTCACTGAACGACCAGAAAGAGAAGCAAAGTGGCCACAAAGACGCAAATAGTGACTGGGAAGAGACGCAAAACAACCACATACGGACATGGAATGACTAGAAACCGACACAAAGTGACCACAAAGAGACAATAATGACTAAAAAGAAGTCGGCAAACGACCATAAAGAGAAGCAAAATGACCACAAATAGACATTTAATGACAAGAAAAAGAAGCAAAACAACCACAGAGACACAAAAAGACCACAAAGACCCAGATAATGACCACAAAAAGTCATCAAACGACCAGAAAGAGAATCAAAATGGCCACAAAGACACAAATAATGACCGTAAAGAGACACAAAGAGACATTCAGAGACCACAATAAGAAGCACAATGACTAGAAAGAGATGTGGAGTAACCACGAAGACAGAAATGACCACAGAGAGTCGAGAAAAGGCTACAAAAAGACGCAAAATCACCACAGAGACGTAGAGTTACCGGAAAGGGAAGCAAAATGACCACAAAGACACAATAATGGTCACAAAGAGACGCAAAACGACCAAACACGGACATAGAATGATCAGAAAAAGACACAAAATGACCACAAAGAGATAATAATGACCTGAAAGAGAAGCAAAATGTCCGCAAAGAGACAATAATGACCTGAAAGAGAAGCAAAATGGCCGCAAAGAGATAATAATGACCACAGGAAGTTGGCAAACGACCATAAAGACAAGCAAAATGGCCACAAAGAGACACAAAACAACCACAAAGGGACACAAAACATCCTCAAGTAGACATTTAATGACCACCAACAGACGTTTTCTACTTTTCCGTTTGGGTGTAGTTTCACTGTGACGACACGTTTTGAAGGTCTTCATTTGTCCAGAGCATCTCATCCTCAGAAGCAGCGTGAAAACCGAGTGTTGCCGTCATGTGAACGCGTCGTGTGTTTCAGGACACCGACACCCTGTGGATAGACTACCACCAGAGCATCACGGACAAGTCTCTGGTCTCCATGGACTCGTACCTGGCTCAGCTTCCTGACATCAAGGTGCGCTTCAGAAAATCAGCCTCAGGAGCAAGGTTTTCAAAATAAAAGCATGTCTAGCACCCAGAGCACTTAAATGAACGAGGACCTACCTGTGTGTGGGTAGCTCTGTTTTCTCTTTTAGAAATGTTCGCTGTGCATCATTATTATTATTATTATTATTATTATACTTGTTATTTGAGTATAAAGCAGTGCGTTTGTGGCATTCCCGGTGTCGCCGCTGCAGGCTCGTATAGCGAAGCGCGACAGGAAGATGGTGGACTTCGACAGCGCCCGGCATCACTTCGCCTCCCTACAGAAAGGAAAGAAGAAGGACGAGGCCAAGATCGCCAAGGTAACCACCGGGAAGTGTGTGTGTGTGTGTTTGTGTACGTTTGTGTTGTGTGTGTGTTTGAGCATGCTTACATCAGAGTTTAAGAAAATGGATTAGTCCTCGACTTAAGGCGGTATGAAGCTCTCAGACCACCTTTATTTCTATACTCCTCTGTTCATGTGTTGATTTGATAACATTTGTAAATTGTTTTAATATTTTATAGCAAGAGAGAGAAAATAAAGACAAGAGTCAAGAGACAAGAGCAAATAGAAATATTTCTAAAACTGGTCCTAAATGATTTTGATTTATCTCATGATTTTTACGAATTATTATGAATTTACATCTAAAATCAGGTTTTGAAATGTTTTTTTCGTGTCCTACTATGTTGTGATATTCTAGCTGAAGATGCCTTTCTGTTTAATTCAGTTTAATAATTTGATATTTTATGCATTATTAATTTCTACTTTTCTATTTTCTTTAAATAAAAAATAGACAATTACATTTTTGTTTAATTATTAATGGAATACAAATGGAAAAAAAAGACAAAATGAACAATAAATAATAATATTAGTAATAATAATTATAATAATAATAATTACAATAATACCAAATAAAAATATTTAAATTAAATAGATTAGACATTAAATTTATATTAACTGAGCTGTTTCAAATCTATGTATGTCTATTTTATAAAAATAAAAATAGACAATTACATTTTTGTTTAATTATTAATGGAATAAAAATGGAAAAAAAGACAAAATGAACAATAAATAATAATATTAGTAATAATAATTATAATAATAATAATTACAATAATACCAAATAAAAATATTTAAATTAAATATATTAGACATTAAAGTTATATTAACTGAGCTGCTTCAAATCTATCTATGTCTATTTTTAAAAAATAAAAATAGACAATTACATTTTTGTTTAATTATTAATGGAACAAAAATGTACAAAAGGACAAAAAATGCACAATAAATAAATAATAATAGTAATAGAAATAATAACAATAATAATAACAAATATAACTAAATTAAATATATTAAATATTAAATTAATATTAACTGAGCTCCTTCAAATCTAATCAGCTAACTTATATTGTTGTTTAAATATTAAATATAAATAGCATGTTGATTCATAATTAATACAACTCATATTAATTAATTTGATTATAAATGTATTAATTAATATGATATATCTTTACATTTATTTTGACTTTCAGTTTTTAAATCGGTGACCTGACTAAATACTTATTTGTATATTTATGTAGTTTTTATACCTGGATATAAGATAGAACTTGTTAATCCGGGAAGACATTTGTAAATTCCTGTTAAATATTAAAACCTGTCCTTCGTAGAGGTTATGTTTATTAGTTTTTAGTGTATTTTGTTTGTTTTTTTGAGTAAACATTGTGATTCGTTGGTTCATACCACCTTAAGTCCAACAACCAAACAAGTTTGATTTGCAGCTAATCAGCCTTCATTGAGCCCATTGAACTGACTGTTTTGTGTGATTTACTAAATGCTGATGACCATGTTTGCATTTGTTTTGAATCGTTTGCTTTTTGTCTCGTTGCCTCTCTGCTCCCTCTTCTCTTCTCCTGTCCTCCTCTTCTGTCTCTCCTGCATGGTGTGTGTGGTTAGCCAGCAGCCCTGTTGGAGATGGCGGCTCCCAGCTGGGCTCAGGGTTTGATATCAGCCCACCAGGTGGCTCAGACTAACCTCTCCTACAACCAGGTGAAACTCTGGTTCATCTCCCCCTCCTCACCCCCAAAACTGTCCAGCAGGTCCTGCACATGATCAGCATTGTGAGGTTGTGTTATTGCAAACCTTGAGCCTAGAAAGCACAGGGGAGTGTAAAAATCGGATGATCATGGCTGGTTTTAATGCATAAAATCTGCTCATGAAAGCCTGGTAAAGATTAATGAAAATATACGTGTTGGATTTTGATTAGAAAAGACAAAAAACTGTCCCCGGGAGACACAAAATGGCCACAATGAGACATAAAATCATCACAAAGGAAAGCAAAGACTACAAAGAACCTCAAACACCACAATGACGGGCAAACAGACCACAGTGCCAAGTAGGAA
Source organism: Dascyllus trimaculatus (assembly GCA_024666655.1). Classification (NCBI taxonomy): domain Eukaryota; kingdom Metazoa; phylum Chordata; class Actinopteri; family Pomacentridae; genus Dascyllus; species Dascyllus trimaculatus. Next base: position 2,870,784 of record CM045468.1, on the reverse strand, counting down.
GACCACAAAAAGACCAGAATAATGGGCAAAAAGACCACATAAGACAGCAATAGCAGGCAAAAAGACCACAATAGTAAGCAAAGAGACCACAATGATGGGCAAAACGACCACAAAAGTAGGCAAAAAGATCACAATAATAGGCAAAAAGACCACAAAAGTAGGCAAAAAGATCACAATGACAGGCAAAAAGACCACAATGATGGGCAAAAATACCACAGTGATGGGCAAAAAGACCACAAAAGTAGGCAAAAAGATCACAATAATAGGTAAAAAGACCACAAAAGTAGGCAAAAAGATCACAATAATAGGTAAAAAGACCACAAAAGTAGGCAAAAGATCACAATAATAGGCAAAGAGACCACAATGATGGGCAAAAATACCACAGTGATGGCCAAAATGACCACAAAAGACCACAATGATGGGCAAAAAGACCGCAAAAGTAAGCGAAAAGATCACAATGACAGACAAAAAAAACACAAAAGACCACAGTGATGGGCGAAAAGATCACATAAGATCACAAAAGAAGCCAAAAAGATCACAATGACGGGCAAAAAGACCACAATAGTAGGCGAAGAGACCGCAATGATGGGAAAAACATCACAAAAAGAATAATATTACAGGGAAAAAGACCACAAAAATACCACAATGACAGGGAAAAAGACCACAATGATGGACAGAAAGACCACAAAAAGTCTCAGAAGACCACAATAGTAGGCAAAAAGATCACAATGACGGACAGAAAAGACCACAAAAGACCACAATGATGGGCAAAAAGACCACAATGACAGACAGAAAGTACGCAAAAAGACACATAAGACCAGAGTAGTCGGCACAGAGACCACGACGACGTGGAAAAATACCACAAAGGAGATGCAAGAAGACCATTAAGTAGAGTTACAAGACCACAGCAAGATACCAAATGACTCCAGAGATGCACAATAACAAAGGAGGTGTAGAATGTGTGGAATGAAATCGAAGAGACACAAAATCACCACTAAAAGATGTGAAATAAACGGAAAAGACCACAAAGAGACTGAAGTGAACATCTTCAGTTTTAGGAGGTCTATGAGTAAATACAGAAATAAGACTGACTGACCCACATCTGAACCTCCAACATCAGAAAGACCGGTCTACTTTCAAGATGTTCCAGTTGAGTTTCAGGTCGTCTCATTGGCTGTCCGTTGGTTTTCCAACCTCGGTTGGCTCCACTGCTGATCATGAGCCCGGTTGTAATCAGATCCTCGATCAGAACTGCTGTTTGCATCCTTCTTGTGTCGTATTATCGAGTCCTCGCAGCCTTGGCGCTGCTGTAGCTCCCGTATGAAACCCTGTACGTTTGTCTGCATGCTTCGTGTGCTCACGGATGCCGTCCTTGTTGGACACGCTGTACTGAACGAACACACGTCTGTCGTTTCCTGCTGTGCATCCAGGCCGAGGAGGACCTGGGCCGAGCTCAGAAGATTTTCGAGGAGCTGAACGTGGAGTTGCAAGACGAGCTTCCAGCACTGTGGGACAGGTGAGAAACCGGCTTCGAAGTCCTTCAGCACGACCCGGGTCCGATGCTTAAACACCTGAATTTGTGTGTGCAGACGTGTTGGCGTCTATGTTAACACATTCCAGGGCCTGGCAGGTCAGCAGGAGAAGTTCCACAAAGAAATGAGCAAGGTGAGTCCGTCTGACGGCCTCCGATTGACCTCATGAATCCATCGACCGCTGTGTAACCTGTCCCCCTCCGTGCAGCTCAGCCAAAACCTGAACGACATCATGACCAAACTGGAGGAGCAGCGGCAGCTCAAGTAAGTCCAGCTGTGGGTGTTGAACATTTAACAGCAACGTAGTGGAAAGTAAAGACAGTAATGTGCCTCATGACGCCCCCTGCTGCAGAAAAACTCCAACTGCAGCGGCGAAGACGGGAGACGGTGCGAAGAGGTAACGTCTGCCGCACTTTAAAGAGCCCATATTCTGATTCATGGGGGTTTTCCTTTTCCTTCAGTGTGTTGCAAAGCTGCTGTTTGTGCATGTTGAAGATCTGCAGACTAACAAAGCAGAAGTTCACCCTACAGGAAGTTAGAAACGTCTCGGTTGAGGTCCGGGCTTTTTCTTCGACAACCATTCAACACCTGTAGCCTAAAACGGGGAACGAGTCGCTTCTTCACAGACAGAATTTCCTCACCACTTCTGCCGGAGGAGTTAATTCTGCTGTAGTCCGGGCTTTTCAAAAAGGTCCCATAAGAACCGTAAGTGGAATCAGAAGAAATGGTTCTGAGGGTGTTGGAGAGTATCGAGGTTTAAAAGAAAGTAAGAGGACCGAGAGTAGAGCCCTGAGGAACTCCTCGTCTCCAACCCTGCTCGTGTTTGTTTATGTTTTCCAGCCACCGTCACCTTTAATACGTCTCTTTCGGCAAATTAATCCGCCTCACGTTTTCCAGCTAAAACTGTTACAGACATGATTCATTCCACCGTGACTCTCCATCGGGCTAACTTGTTCTGAAAACTGTCAGTTCCTCAGGTGTTTCGCAGCATCCCGGTCGAGCTCTTTATCGCTTTTACAGCTGCGAGGCTCACTGGTTGTGGAAGAACTTGAGGAATCGCCGAAATCTTCATAACTTAATGGCTTTTATTTGACATTTTGCCGTTTATAGCAACCACAAAACCCGATAAGGATGGACTTTCACCATGTTGGAACCTTTAAAGCAGTGGTTCTCAACTGGTGGGTCGCCAAACCATTTTTAGAGGGTCACAGAAGCCTGCCCACCCCAAAAAGTAGTGGTGTAAAGTCTTTTATTTTAAAGGACGTGTTTTTTATGACAGTTTGCTTTAAATAGCAGGATATTTAGTGGTGATGACACCCTTAGTTTCCCACTATTAACCTCTACATTTGTCTCTGCCAGCTTATTGGAGAAATTTACACTAAAATGTGTTCAGAACACCTTTTCCTTTTACTTTTTCCACATGGGGCAAGATGTTTCCTTCAAGACGTAAAACCATCATCCATGTTTTCTTGGCTTGTCTTTATCTAATGTTAAAATCAGTTTCATGATCTGGAACATTCAAGTGTGACAAACGTGTAAATATTCGTTGGAACGTCGCTGCATGTGTGAAACTTACATTAAAGTATGTCAACATGTTCCAGCAGATCCCAAAAGTACAACTCGGAGCCTGTAGAAGTGCAGAATATGGGCTCTTTAAACCGCCGTCCTGCTTCATGTTGTGCTTTTATTGACTGACTTTGCTGCATGCAGTCATTCCAGTGGTGCCTTTAACAGTTTTCTGCTAAATCACTGCAAACCTGAAGATCCCTCTGTTGTCTTTAGCCTTCTGGGAATCCCCATAAAGACACAGCTGACTGCTCTTTCTGCATTGTTTTGTCTGTGCAAAGCTGTTTTGGGTTTTTTTTTTTATCTAACCCGGCCGAAATGTGCTTTATACATGCAGTGTTGTCTTTGAGGGAACAAATGATTCACCTGTAACTGCACCTAAAGCTTCATAATGTCCCCAAAAGTCACAGTATGAAATGCAAGTTCCTCAAAGCCTGAGATGTTTTGTGGGTTTTCTGTAGGTTAATGAGGGATCTGTCTCAATCTCGTGGTTAATTGAGTTGCTGTTTTATCGATAAAATAAAAATAAATGTGTCACTTTGTTTGACAACGGAGAAAACTCAATATGTGAGCTGCTAATCATCTGGCTCAAACGTCGAGCTGCAGATTAATTTCTCTATTAAATTAAAATGTGAGACTGCATTGAGAGTGACAACATTTAAAACCTTGCATTGTTTGTTAAATATCTGACGCTTTGTGTATTTTTACATGTGCCTGCTTTTGCTCTGTGATGCTTTCATGCGTCACTGCAGCTTGTTGTCGCCCTCATGTGGTCGCAGCTGAGAACTGCATGTGTGTTTTCGTTTTTTTTCTCAGGTTGGTTTGTTTCCCCGCCGTCTGTGTTGCATAATCTTAAATCCTCATATCCTCTTTCTGTTTTCTTTCTTCCTTCCTTGGTTCTTTTCTCCTCAGTGAGGAAGCCAACCACAGCGAATCGGCGAGCTCGGCACCAAAGGTAACCTGAAAAACGCACCGATCGACACAAAGAGCTCCAGTAAAAACACGTCCACTTGAGTTTGAACTGCGCAGAATTTATCGTATTATTCATGTAAACGCAGGTAAAACAAGGAGAGGTGAATAAAGAGCCCAAGTTTACTCATCAAGACTTCATTGTAAAGAGATTTTCTGCAGTTTTATGACAACTGGGTTGCAGAGAACTATTAATAGCAGCTGTAAAAAGTATTTGTGGGACGCAAAAACAATATTTCAGTGTCTCTAAACTTGCCTGTGCTTGTATTTTATGGTTAAATTTAACATTAGTGTGCATATATTCAGGATTAAAGCGTTTCTTCTTGTCGTTTTGATCGTAAATTACTTTTAGGTGAAAGAAAAAAACTCTATAAATGTCCCCATGATGAGGATTTGTAAGATATTTTAACACAACACAACCTCTGAACGTCCAGTTTCACATGTTTCGGCCTTATAAGTGAATTAAATCTCCAGTTTTGGACAACGAGCAACTCATTTAAAACATAACTGAGCTGTGAAGGCCGTCGGCTGCACACCAGGGGGCGCTGCTGAGACGAGTTGAAGTCTAACAGTCGACGTAAATGGAGACTGAAATGTTTAAAAACTGTTTTCCAGCTGAACATGACGGAACAAATTCATGTTATGTGGTTTTTTTTTAGATTAATAGCAAATGTGTGGCCTTGACTTATTTTTTCTGCGTCCAGCTTTCGAATAATAAACTTTATTCACGTATCACCTTTAAAAAATGAAAACAAATGATGAAGGTAAGACTAAAGATGTAAACAAGACACAATAAAACCTCAGTTATTAAAAGGGCAAATGATAAATTAAAGATCTTACTCAAGAGCTTTGCTAAACACTTAAAACTAATATATTGAAATATGTTTATTAATGCATTTAAAATGATGTTTTTTAATGACCCCTATCTTGTGTGCAGGGTTTTATTTTCTGTAACTGATTGTGAAGTGTTGCTAATTTGAGTTACGACCACCAGAGTAAATTAAATGTTGATTTACGTGTTAATTAATGTACAGTGTCCCCTGTGAATATGCAAACAAATAATTCAAATGAGGGGAAAATTAAATTGTCTAACCTCTAAAGCAGTAGTTACCAAAATGAGGACTGGGAGGTAATTTCTAAAAATGTAGTAAAATAATTACAAACAGCATATTTTAGCCATAATTATCACACAATTTATAAAAAACTATGAGTCTCCTACTCTTACATGCTGTATGTTTACTACAGTTGGATTACTTTGATGTATTCTGCTACCATAATGTGTTTAATTGCTATAAATGAATGATTTCTGTTGTGTTGTTGTTACGTCTGTGTTTTAAGTCTGTTTTTATTGTTGTTTTTGGGGTCGGAGACTGAAACGTTTGGGGAAACTCTGCTCTAAAACAACATAACGACGGCGAAACTCCCTCATTGTCCGTACTAACATGTTTCCGTCTGCTTCCCTGCCTCTGCACGCGTTCACACTGTGTTGTTTGGATTTGATTGAACCCTCCTGGTGGTGCAGAGGCCCGGTCCTCCTCCCAGTCGGCCTCCACCCAGACTGACGCCGTCACCGGACCAGAGGCAGCAGCATGTCGGCCACCTGGAGGACGAGGCCTCGGAGCCTGATGCTAACACAGAGTCCACTAACACAGCGCCACAGGTCAGACTAACCAATCTAATCATGGCAGGAAGTAACTCCACAGCCACTGAAATGCCTCCTTAGACAGCTGAAGGCTTGTTTGAACGACGACACTAGAGCAGAACGTCACAAGTTCAAATTTAGTTTAATTAAACAAGTAGAAAACAAAACATGAAAGTGAAATCTGAAGTAGTGTTTGGCGTTTTCCATAATCTGAGCATGTAGCGGTAAAAAAAGAGGACCTACAACGGAGCCCTGAGGAACACCAACCCTACTCTGATTTATAATGTTCTCCAGCCGCTGTCATCTTTAAGACTTTGCTACCATCCTGTGTTAGATTCCTCTTAAATTGTAGTGTCTGTCTATTAGTTTGTGGCCACTGCTGCATAGATAGGTTTGTTCGAATTATAAGACTAGAACAGAACCCCACCAATATGTTTAACTGAAGAAGTAAAAGTGAAATTTGAAGAAAAGTTAAGGGTTTTCTATAATCTGAGCATGCAGAGGTTAAAAAAGGAACAGGACCGAGGATAAAACCCTGAGGAACTCCATCCCTGCTCGTATTTATTAATGTTCTCCGGCCACCAACAGGATAAAATCATAAAACCAGAAGTGAAATCTGAAGAAATGCTTTGTGTTTTCTGCAATCTGAGCCTGTTGGAGCACGTAGAGGTAAAACAAAAGGAGGAGGACCGATAATGTAGCCCTGAGGAACTCCACGTCTCCAACCCTGCTTGTATTTATGTTTGGATAAGTCTGTTCACTTGTGGCTGCTGCTGCACAGGTTTGTTTGAGCGATAATACAAAAACGGAGCCTCACCAGTGTGTTTAATTAAACTGGTAGACGACACAACAGCATGAAATTATAAAACCGTCAGTAAAATATAAAGAAATGTTTAGTTTTTTTCCGTAATCTTAGCATGTTGAAGCACGTAGAGGTTAAAAAAAGAAGAGGACCCAGAATGGAGCCCTGAGGAACTCCAACCCTGCTCATATTTATTTGTTTTCTGCTGCTGTCATCTTTAATAATCAAGTTTAACATGTTTTTATCTAATTTTCTTGGCAAATCATGCGTATTTATATCATAGGTTTAATTAAAAACTAAATATCAGCCAACATTAATACACAAATCCTCTATTATCACTTAGATTTTCTCATTTACTGCGAGAATGTTTGGCTTTATTATGCTTAATTCACACATTGACCTACAGAGCAGGTGTTTTGAATATACCTAACCCGAGTGTATGTATGTATGTATGTATGTGTGTGAGGCAGTGTGAGCCCTGGTCAGGGGTGAACCTGCTGGACTGGGATGTGGAGGTCTTACAGCCGGTTACATTACCAGCTCCTAAGGTGGGTTTGTTCTGTTCGGGTCCAAAGCTGGCGGAGTTCTTTCAGAGCTGAAGACTGTGTTTACATGTGGTTTCAGCCCCGGTTTTTACTCACTGTGGGCTTGTTTTTCACTGCACTATGAAGTCCTGGACCTCTGTGGAACCAGAACAACCAGACGGAGAGAGAACTCAAACGTGTGCTGTGTATTATGATGCAGTTACGGTGCCATAAATTATAAACAAATGAAAATAAAGCTTGATTTTCTTGGATTATTTTGTACAAATGGAGAAAAACTGGAGTCAATTTGTAAAAACATTGTCCACAGGTATCAACAATACTGAACCTACTATAGATATTAGATTTTAACAAACTGTTATTTCACCGTGCTGCTTTTAATTTATGACTCAAGTAGGCTATTATGTGACAGTCTTACACCTTGACAGCGTCTAAGTTTTTGGATGCATGTAAACACAGTCGGCGTGTGTGTTCTATCAGGAAACAACCCTCCAATTCTTCACTGCATGTCTTTGTGTGCTTGTTCGCTCAGTCGGCCTCACTTTCCATGTGTGATGCTAATAAGCTGATCAGAGGAGGCCGGAGCTATTTGAGTAAAACAACACAACATTTGCATTTAGCTCCTTTAAAGGTTTTAGGATTGAGCTGTTTCCTCTTGACTTTCATGCTACGAGCCTGAGGTGTCATGTAAACTGCACAGATGTCCATGTTTGATGTTGGGTTAATGTTATAACAATGGGTTTTTAAGTCTCACTGGTCTTGTCTCCTCAATGCTCCATGTAAGGCGCCGTCATGGGACTCATGGGTAAGCAGGTCTTCATCTCTTTAAATAGGCCCTCTTCAGGAAACCATGACTACTTTTCTGTCTATGGACGTTAAACTCAACTCTTTGTTTCATCCATCCAAACCTCCCTCCTTCCTTTGGCGTCTTAATTCCTTGTTCAACCCTCATTCGTTGCCTACTTTACTCTACCCATCCACCGACCCTTCCTCTGGCCTCCAAAACCTCCCATGATGCTCCACAACCCTCGGTCATTGCCTACTTTACCGTACCTGTCCACCAACCCTTCTTCTTGCCTCCAAAACCTCCCATGATGCTCCACAACCCTCGGTCATTGCCTACTTTACCCGTCCACCGACCCTTCCTCTTGCTTCCAAAACCTCCCATGATGCTCCACAACCCTCGGTCATTGCCTACTTTCCCCCACTTGTCCACCAACCCTTCCCCTGGCCTCCAAAACCTCCCATGACGCTCCACAACCCTCGGTCGTTGCCTCCTTTACTCTACCCGTCCACCAACCCTTCCTCTTGCCTCCAAAACCTCCCACGATGCTCAACAACCCTCATAGCAAGAACAGAACGCCACGCCAGAACCTGATGAAGACCAGTACCAAGAGGAGGCGCAGGGCGGCTGGGGTTACGACGAAACCAGCGCCCAGAACTACACCCAGCCCAACTGGGACGACGCCGAGGCTCAGGAGAGCTGGAACCAAGATGGCGGCTACGCAGCTCAGTCGTACACCGAACCCAACTGGGATGATGATGGTGCTAATGTGGATCAGGGAGGATGGGGGGACGATGAAGAGGTAGAGTTGGATGGACATGTGGGATCCTGAGTAGAAAACCTGGTGAAACTCACAAAAAGACTTCCCGATCTTTCCTTCTTTGTTCCACACTTTGAGTCCGTCTGATTTTCCTCATTTAACCAACAACAAACAAACTTTTCTGTGTTTTTTTCTTCCAGAGTGCGGTGACCAACGGCTCCGATGGTGAACTCCCTCCCGGATTCCTCTACAAGGTGAGTCGGCGTCACGTTTATCCACAGTTAAGCGCAGACACTGAATCAGTACAACACTTCTGACAAGAAAAACCGTCCAACTTCAGGTGAAAGCGATACACGACTACGCTGCCACCGACGGCGATGAGCTGGAGCTGAAGATCGGAGACTTCGTGCTGGTTGTGGCCTTTGACAACCCAGATGAGCAGGTCGGTTCATCTCATATTTACATTTAAGTGAAACTGGATTAACTGAAGATCCCCTTCCTTTTATCTTCTGTCTGTTTTCATTGGACTTCTTTGGTTCCGCAAACATGTAATTTGAGCGTAAACAAAACACTGACGTATTATTTTGGTAGATAACGTCATTATCAGGATTTCTTCTGGGCTCTATAAACGTGTCGAGGAAATCTGATATCGTGACACTCTTGAGTCCAAGTGCCTCATATATGTGCCTGAAATGTGTTTATATATATTTGATACAATGGAATTGAATCACTAAACGACAAAACAACCAATGAGAACATCAGATCTGTCTCTTCTTCTGCATTTGTTTATCTCAACAAAACAACTCCTAATATTTAAGGAACAGCAGTGAATGGAAAAGGGCTTTCATTTGCACTTAATTCTGCAGATTTTCCTAAAAATGCACCACATTTGGATGGAATTGTTCCAAAAAGCTACTTGGCAACCAACAAAGTGTCAAAGAAAAAGCTGTTCATCCCACAAAATGGGGAACAGATGGTGCTGGTGTGATTCTTCGTAGGGTTTGTGGGTGGAGTAGCTAACTGCTAGCATGCTTAGAAGTTAGCTGCTGCCAGCTAGCTTGGTCGCAGTTGGTTCAAAACATGTATTTGTACCATTAACTGAAAGATTAGTTCACTGACAGGATAATAGACAATAAATGCAGCTCTTGATTAATCATGTCTGACATTTTCTCAAGCAGAGATTACTTTTAAAAAAGGCGTGAGTAGTTTCTTTTCACATTAGTCCACTGGTAAACGTAGCTGTAGGGGTTATTTTACACACATTTAAACCTTTGTTTTCTCGTTGCTAGCTCGTATATGTTGGTAGACGTTAAGATATTTGAAATAAAGCTTGTTTTTTGTCGTCTGTCTGCAGGACGACGGATGGCTCATGGGTGTGCAGGAGTCCAGCTGGATCCAGAACAAAGATATTTCAGCCAAAGGTGTTTTCCCTGAGAACTTCACCCAGAAGGTTTGAGGATAGCGCCACCTACAGTTTCGGCCCCTCTGCTCCAGTCGCCCCTCACACATCTGAGACATGAAAAAGTCGTTAAATGTCCACGTGCACACCAGAATTCATCGACACGGCGAGACAACGTGCACTGAAATACGAGATCTGTGCAGTCGAGAACAGTGCCAGTTAGTAATTACTGCAAAACAAAGTTAAGACATGATAATTTGGTTTTAGTCAAATTGTGAACCCAAAGTTGAACTCATTTGTTTTTGTTTTTGTTTTGTTATTCCTGCTTTATGTTCAAACCAAACCCAAAGCGTGTGTTAGCTCTATTTAGACAGGATAATCGCGTCACGGATGTACTGTGTGAATGTCAAAACGTTCTGTGTTGTGCGTTCTGTCACTGGTTGTGCTTTCAGAACTTTTCACGGTTCCTTGCATGAAGCGCTTTCGTTGTTTTGTCATTTGCTCTGTAACGCAACAAACACTGTGACAGCAGGGTGGAGTCGCTCTATGAACATGGCTGAAAGGTGCAGGAGTCCTAGAGTAGAGCCCTGGAGGACGCCACCGACCTGAACGGTATATTATCAGAATCTGTGACAGCTTGTTGGGCTTGTAGGGTTTTCAAAGGGAACAGTAGTCTTTCATTTATATTATCGGCCATTTTGAGGACATGACTTGACGTGTGGCTTCAGTTTTCTAATGCACATGTGGTTTTGTTTTGATTTTTTTTTTCATCTTTTCATTGACGGATGAAAAAGCTAAACCCGACTGTCGAACTCAGCGGCTGATTTGTTTCCTCCGTCCTCTCGCTTACCACCATGTATGAGGGTCTCCGTGCTCATTCATTTACCTTGGCGTGTTTCAGGTTACCAAGCACACCTCAGAAATCAATGTTGAACCCATGCAAAGATGTTTTTACACCGTGTGGAATAACTGAAGACGGAATCAGTCCCTGTTGGATCAAATCAGCCTCATTAAAGACGAATAAAACGACATGTGTTCTGTTAGTGTGGGATGTTTCTTATAGTTTTACTTCCTCATCACAATCTTGACGGAATAAGAGTCTTTCGGGGGGCTTTTCATTTATAATCGTGAACTAAAATTCCACGATTTAAAGGAGATTTGTTTGATTTGTTGTGTGAGATTGGACTCGAGCGACGTCTAACGCACAAACAAACCCTGATGTGTTTATTTTAATCCACTGAATCTAATCCAACAGCAGCTTTGTGTTGGAAATAATTCGTAAAGAATAAATTGTACACAGCTCTGTGTCTCTATGGAGGCGCTAACGTGGGTTCTGATGCTGCAGACGTTGAATAAACTCGGAGGAAAGTCTCCGACAAACAGCTGGAAGCAACGCTAGGAAAGTGAGCTTCCAGACTGGCCTTTGCTGAGCTGCTTGTTGCCGTCACACGAACAGAAAAGAGTCTGAAAGGGGCTAAAATAAAAGACAAAAAGCCCTGGTTTGCCTGTGGATCCTCCGTTTGGTGTTTTTGCGCAGTAAAATCAAATGTGAATGTAAGTTTTCAGCAGTATTCCTCATTAATGTTGCGTTCAGGATTTAGTGTTTCAGCTGTTTGTCCGTCCACAACTTGTATCTGCGACCAGCGTGACGCCCAGCCCAACACGGCCTGTAGTATTTTGTGTTTTTGTACGACTTGCTGCCCACATCACACGGCGGCCGCTGACATTTCGAGCTTCACACCGGCGGCGTGACCTTCGCTGTTTCTGTAACAACAGGACGTCCAGCCATGTGGAAAACGCAACAGAGCAGCCAGCCGGGCCTCCGTTAGAGGGAGGAGGCGGGACACATCCTGCTCTCAACAATGGACCCAACAACAGCGAGGATTTGACAGGAATTTTATTCAGTGAGTGTCTTTATTTACAGCCATCAGGCAGCAACATGGGAGAATAAAATGGTGTAAAATGCAACGACAAGGCCGAACGGGAGAAGTTGCGAGATAAAGTTAATAGAAAAGAGTCAAACTGTAGAGCTGTGAGAGGCATTAAACTGACAGGAACATGTTTTCTCTCCTCTAAACTAGAACACCAGTGGTTTATCTCAATGCAAATCAGGATTTTAACTTTTTGGAACCAGGCTGCAGTCTTTTAGATCTTGTAGTGCTTACCTGACATCTGACCTCATGATTAAACATCACATAGTAGAATCTTTAAACTTCAGCAGCTCCTTGACATCTTTAAGATCTGAGAAATTGGTACCATATAATTATAAATGGAAGCCAACGGATGGAAAATGTAAAGCCTGCATTTAAAGTATAACCTGCTCCTACTGACAGTTACTCTATGAGCTTTTATTACTCAGTTAGAATTTGCTGTTTTGTGTGTTTGTGCTTCACTTCTACTAGTTTAAATATTCAAATAAACTCCTCTGAGGCGGCTTTGTGAAAAGATCCTGGATGTAAATATTTGACTCCTGGTGGATCTCCATGGAGATCTGTGTCCCCCTCAGAGCCTCGACTTCATTTATCCCAGCGTGCTTCTCAAACACTGAAACAATGCCGTGTTTGCTTTGTCACCTGCGCCTTAAATGAGTTTTACGTGCCTGAAATCTGTGTTCAGGGTTATACATTATCCTGGTGCAGGACGAAGGGTTATTGATGTGTGGCGGAGTGTGTCTGCTATTAGCTTTTCGCCTCAGCTGAACCCAGTTAACCTCCGTTTATGATCAACAAAGCTGTTACTATGGCGTCTGGAGGAGTATAAGGAGCAGAGACGCCCTCACAGGCTGCAGGTTTCCTCTGCAGATCCTCAACGTCGGCAGCAGGAATTCATCATCATGGTAAGTTTCTTCGCTCTCATACAAACACTGCATTTCCAAAGATGAGGTGTTGAAGATCTTACTAACGGATCCGTTATGTTTCTGAAGAGGGAGTGCCTCTCTATTCATGTCGGCCAGGCCGGCGTCCAGATGGGCAATGCATGCTGGGAGCTCTACTGCCTGGAACACGGTATCCAGCCGGACGGTCAGATGCCCAGCGACAAGACCATCGGAGGAGGAGACGACTCCTTCAACACCTTCTTCAGCGAGACCGGAGCTGGAAAACATGTTCCCAGAGCCGTCTTTGTGGACTTGGAGCCAACTGTCATCGGTGAGTTCATTAAAAGACCGTTGGACGGCGCTTCAACGTTCAGTAGGAATGAAAAGTTTGATTTCACTCTCAGTGTTTTCTGATTACAGACGAGGTCCGTACAGGAACCTACCGTCAGCTCTTCCATCCTGAGCAGCTCATCACTGGGAAGGAAGATGCAGCCAACAACTACGCCCGCGGTCACTACACCATCGGCAAGGAGATCATTGACATGGTTCTGGACAGGATCCGAAAACTGGTGAGTTTCCGGTCAATAACCTCATCAGTTCATCTCAAACACTTAGCAGTTTCTAAGATGAGGTTCTCTGTCTCCCTGCAGGCCGACCAGTGCACAGGGCTGCAGGGTTTCCTCATCTTCCACTCCTTTGGAGGAGGAACCGGCTCTGGATTCACCTCCCTGCTGATGGAGCGTCTCTCTGTGGACTACGGCAAGAAGTCCAAGCTTGAGTTTGCGGTTTATCCAGCTCCCCAGGTGTCCACAGCCGTGGTGGAGCCCTACAACTCCATCCTGACCACCCACACCACCCTGGAGCACTCCGACTGCGCCTTCATGGTGGACAACGAGGCCATCTACGACATCTGCCGCAGGAACCTGGACATCGAGCGCCCCACCTACACCAACCTCAACAGGCTGATCGGACAGATCGTCTCCTCCATCACCGCCTCCCTGCGCTTCGACGGAGCCTTGAACGTGGACCTGACCGAGTTCCAGACCAACCTGGTGCCCTACCCTCGTATCCACTTCCCCCTGGCCACCTACGCCCCTGTTATCTCTGCAGAGAAGGCTTACCACGAGCAGCTCTCTGTAGCAGAGATCACCAACGCCTGCTTTGAACCGGCCAATCAGATGGTCAAATGTGACCCTCGCCACGGCAAGTACATGGCCTGCTGTCTGCTGTACCGTGGAGACGTGGTGCCCAAAGAAGTGAACGCTTCAATCGCCACCATCAAGACCAAGCGCACCATCCAGTTTGTGGACTGGTGTCCTACTGGCTTCAAGGTGGGCATCAACTACCAGCCTCCCACTGTGGTTCCTGGAGGAGACCTGGCCAAGGTCCAGAGGGCCGTGTGCATGCTCAGCAACACCACCGCCATTGCCGAGGCCTGGGCCCGACTGGACCACAAGTTTGACCTGATGTACGCCAAGAGGGCCTTCGTCCACTGGTACGTGGGAGAGGGGATGGAGGAGGGAGAGTTCTCAGAGGCCCGAGAGGACATGGCCGCCCTGGAGAAGGACTACGAGGAGGTGGGAACCGACAGCATCGGTGATGAAGGAGAGGAAGAGGGGGAGGAATATTAACTTGGGATTAAACTAACAAAACAAACCAACTAATTGCGTTCCTTTTAGGCGTTAGAAAGCTTCTGCACAGTGTGTCAAAACTACATCAAAGGTTTCAGACGCAAATGATCCGACTGAGCACTCAGTTTGAAGTTTGCTGCTGTGTTCATAGTTTGTGATGTTTCACCTTTTAAAGGACGTGTGGAGGCATCTTAAGTGCTTCAAGGCGTGATTGTATTTCAGCTGTCATTACTGCAACACTATCATGTATCGATGTGACACAAAACCAGAATACTCTGGAAAATAAAACAAACTTGCATTTGTCTGCTGAGTGGTGCTGAAATAAATCTGTCTGGTAACAATGAGGGCCCTCCTCCCCTTCCTGTCCTGATGATTGGTTTCTTCAGCTGTTTCTATGTGTGCGACACCAGTGAGAGTGTTTGCAGTTGATCTGCAGTAAAAGCAAACAAAGCCAGACGAGAGAGTAACTAAGGAAACAAAATGGGAGCAAGTTCTGGCAGTCCTTCCTTGGCAGCTTGTTATTACGTCTCTCCGGTTACCTTCAGATGCAGCGGTGAAACATTAAACAGCCGTTTGAACTCAAGCATTCATCGTAGCTCAGTAGCTTTAGGAATTCCCCATGGGTTTCTTTCTTTTAGCTTCAGGAGCAGCATCACAGTCATCGCTTTCAATCCAATCTTCTGAAATTCTTTAGTTGTGGCCAGCTCTCTAAATAATCAGGGGATTTCTTCAAAAACAACCGTCTTAATCTGTTTGTGGAAATTCTTTGGGATAAATCATAATCCTTTGTTAATCTAGCTGTGAGCCTTACATGTGTCCAGCTAACTCGATACAACCGCCGTGCTGCCGTTCTCTTTTTGTGCACCTGCATCGACGCTGTGCAACCTGCCGGACAAGAAACACATCTCAAATGTCAGCGGCCTTTCAGAGCAGCGCGCTCTAATGTTTTCCCAGCAGTCGGCTGCCTTTGCAATGCAAATGAATGCCGACCAAAGAGGTGATGCAACGGTGATCTGTAACAAAAGCCTATTCAGTGCACTCTGGGGAGATTATCTGTTTTATCTCCTCTGGCAGATTAAAAAACGCTGCCTCCAAAAGCGTCGTGTTAACACAGGCATGTGAGCAGGACTCCATCAGGCCACTAATTCCTTCATGCACATGAATCATTTCCAGCTGAAGGGTTTGATCAGTCAGTGGGGACATGTTTCCACAGCCAGATGAAGCGTCCTTGAACATGTTTGACCTGTTTGCTGCACAGTGAAGACAAAGAACCAGCCTTAAATCTAACATGTGCAAACTGAGGCAACGTCGGACGGTTAGTGCTCATGTTCCTCAGCCACTCAGGTCTCTGTTGACGGTCACTCAGCTGCGTAACAACAGACGCTGTTCCTTCTGTCTTGGTAGATTTTCTGTTTCGTGCTCTTCCTCCTCATGTTTCATCGAAGGAGCTGCTGTTTGCTCCTCCAGTTACCACAACATGCCCGGCTGTTGCCTAGCGATGCTGCGCTATAAAGCAGCTTCCTGCACTCGTACCTGACACAACATCCCCAGCCACTCATCTCAGGTGAACCAGGCACCGCTGCGAGCATCAAAAACATGGTGAGGACCTCTTCATATGCCTCTAATGAGCAACTTAACATGATTTGTAAGAAACTACACCTCAGAAAGACTAAGATGAAGTCTGATGCTGATATTTTGTGTACTGTTTATTGTTTGATCTGGTATTTGGGATGTGTTGACGGCTCTCTCTCTGTTTAGCTGTAGAAGTGTGAGATTGTAGAGCTGCTCAGTGGCTCATCGTAGGGTTTTAACATTTCTCCTGCTGGCTTAAAGTGAGAGGCATTCACAGGTGCCTTTTAAAAACGTTCCTGCAACTCTATTCCTTTCAGATGAAGTGAAGATTAACTCGATCTGGGTTCAGTTACTTGGTTTGGGATCAAGTAACAGCTTCCATCTTGAGGAATGAGACTCGTGGTGTTAATTACTTTGCTCTGATGGATGCGTTGTCCTGTTTGTCTTCCACTCATTTGAAATCTGTAAACCAGTCAGTGTGGAAGTGACTGGGGTGTGCTGTGATGTTTTGTTGCTGACATCTGAACCTCTGGCTCTTTCAGCGTGAGTGTATCTCCATCCACGTCGGCCAAGCTGGAGCCCAGATAGGCAATGCATGCTGGGAGCTCTACTGCCTGGAACACGGCATCCAGCCGGACGGTCAGATGCCCAGCGACAAGACCATCGGAGGAGGAGACGACTCCTTCAACACCTTCTTCAGCGAGACCGGAGCTGGAAAACATGTTCCCAGAGCCGTCTTTGTGGACTTGGAGCCAACTGTCATCGGTGAGTTCATTAAAAGACCGTTGGACGGCGCTTCAACGTTCAGTAGGAAAGAAAAGTTTGATTTCACTGTCAGTGTTTTCTGACTACAGACGAGGTCCGTACAGGAACCTACCGTCAGCTCTTCCATCCTGAGCAGCTCATCACTGGGAAGGAAGATGCAGCCAACAACTACGCCCGCGGTCACTACACCATCGGCAAGGAGATCATTGACATGGTTCTGGACAGGATCCGAAAACTGGTGAGTTTCCAGTCAATAACCTCATCGGTTCATCTCAAACACTGACCAGTGTCTAAGATGAGGTTCTCTGTCTCCCTGCAGGCCGACCAGTGCACAGGGCTGCAGGGTTTCCTCATCTTCCACTCCTTTGGAGGAGGAACCGGCTCTGGATTCACCTCCCTGCTGATGGAGCGTCTCTCTGTGGACTATGGCAAGAAGTCCAAGCTGGAGTTCGCCATCTATCCAGCTCCCCAGGTGTCCACAGCCGTGGTGGAGCCCTACAACTCCATCCTGACCACCCACACCACCCTGGAGCACTCCGACTGCGCCTTCATGGTGGACAACGAGGCCATCTACGACATCTGCCGCAGGAACCTGGACATCGAGCGCCCCACCTACACCAACCTCAACAGGCTGATCGGACAGATCGTCTCCTCCATCACCGCCTCCCTGCGCTTTGACGGAGCCTTGAATGTGGACCTGACCGAGTTCCAGACCAACCTGGTGCCCTACCCTCGTATCCACTTCCCCCTGGCCACCTACGCCCCTGTCATCTCTGCAGAGAAGGCCTACCACGAGCAGCTCTCCGTAGCAGAGATCACCAACGCCTGCTTTGAACCGGCCAATCAGATGGTCAAATGTGACCCTCGTCACGGCAAGTACATGGCCTGCTGTCTATTATTCCGTGGTGACGTGGTGCCCAAAGACGTCAACTCTGCCATCGCCACCATCAAGACCAAGCGCACCATCCAGTTTGTGGACTGGTGTCCTACTGGCTTCAAGGTGGGCATCAACTACCAGCCTCCCACTGTGGTTCCTGGAGGAGACCTGGCCAAGGTCCAGAGGGCCGTGTGCATGCTCAGCAACACCACCGCCATCGCCGAGGCCTGGGCCCGACTGGACCACAAGTTTGACCTGATGTACGCCAAGAGGGCCTTCGTCCACTGGTACGTGGGAGAGGGGATGGAGGAGGGAGAGTTCTCAGAGGCCCGAGAGGACATGGCCGCCCTGGAGAAGGACTACGAGGAGGTGGGAACCGACAGCATCGGTGATGAAGGAGAGGAAGAGGGGGAGGAATATTAACTTGGGATTAAACTAACCATCCAATGCTTTCTGGGTTCTGCTAGACGTTAGTTTGCTTCAAACAAACTTCACTACATCAGAAGTTTCAGACTCTCTTCTTCAGTCTTGGTCTAGTCTTCACTTGGTTTGAAGCTCACTGCAGCCTTTTAATGTTCAAGTCTGTGATGTCCTGAACTTTTATGGTTGTTTTTGGCGACAACTGCAACTTTTAGGCCAGTTAAGATGCACATTCATGCTTTGCCTCTGCAGCTGCTAAAGTCTTTCCTCCTTTCTATGCTACATAATAAAAGAACTGTGTATTAAAGTTGTCCAGCCACTGTGAGGCCGACAGAATCGCACCAACACTGATCAGTTCAGTGCTGTTGGAAAGTCATGTGCTGAGGATTTGTCTTTGTTCAAATAAAATGATTAAGCCTGACTCTGCACTCAGTCTCCTGCTTGTATTGTCAGTATGTCAGCTGTCCTCTGGCTCTCAGTGTGTCAGTCCTAAATGATAAAAGGCAATAAAACAATAACTCAGACTTTGCCCCTCATCTCCACAGCAGTTCAGCTTTGTGCCTCATAAAATCCTCCGTCCTGTCAAGAAGTTCAGCTGTTAGTTGGTTGTTATTTAGTGGAAATATCAGATCTTTTCAAGGTAGCTTTCACAGTTAAATCAATGTTTATGTCCTTGTTCACATTTATTGCTTCCCATGTTAATGTGTCAGAAGGTCAGCAGGACAAACGTCATCTAACAGGCGTCATGTTCTGAAGTTCTTGCCAGTATGTGCTCTGTCTTATAACTTCGTATTTATGTGAATGAAATGGAGCCATGCAGCCTTCATGTTGCATCAGTTTGTGATCATTTAGACTCTCCTTGTGACTGTGTTGAGCCTTTTTGTCGTCATTTTATGTGTCAGTGTGGCTGGTGTTTGTTTGTGTGGCCATTTTGCTTTTTTAGGGGGGTTCTTGTGCGTCTCTGTGTGGTCCTTGCACTTATTTTTGTAGCTGTTTTGTGCCCTGCATGATTATTTTGCATCTCTTTGTGGCTATTTTGAGTTTTTGTGGTCGTTTTGTGCCCTTTGTGATTATTTTTTGCACATCTGTGTGGATATTTTGTATCTCCTTGTGATCATTTTGCTTCTCTTTGTGATCATTTTGCACCTTTTTGTGGTTTATGTAGTTCTTTGTGGTCTTTTTGTGTATCTTTGTGGTCGTTCTGTGTCTCCTTGTGATCATTTTGCTTCTCTTTCTGTTTGTTTTATGTCTCTTTGTGGTCATTTTGCACTTTTCTGTGGTTGATTTATGTCTTTGTGGTTGTTTTGTGTGTCCACATGGTCATTTTGCATCTTTTTGTGGTTGTTTTGTGTGTCCATGTGTTTGTTTTGCGTCTTTTTGTGGTTTATTTATGTCTTTGTGGTCGTTTTGTCTATCCACATGGTCATTTTGCATCTCTATGTGGTTGTTTTGCATCTTTTTAGTCATTCAGCGCCGTTCTTAATCATTCTGCGTCTGTTTTCAGTGACATTTTGCAGGTGGAGCAGAACCTGCAAATGTGTCTCGTCGTTAAAATCCCCAGCTGAACTTATAGATTGAATTTACACCGGAGAAGAACTTGAACGCATCTTCAGACAGCACACTGATCTTTGATTTCATATATTTTCTTAACTGAATCCAGTAAACAGTTAGAAAGCCTTAAACGTGAAACTTCTATTTGCACAAGAGGTACAAATTATAATATTAAATATTCACATTTGCTTGATTAGGTTTCAGTGTTTGTAATATTCCGGAGCGCTCATGAACGCAGCTCCGGCCAACTGTCGCTCCCGCCGACAGAGAATTCAAACGTCCGCTGAGGCCCCGCCCCCAGGGGAAGGTATAAATAGCAGCGGCTGTCCCTCCGCCCTTCAGTACTGCCTTCAGCACCCGATACTTCACGTCGGCGAGAGGGAGAACTACTGAACCAAAAATGGTGAGTTCAGACGGGACAAAAACGCCCAAAATGTTGTCCTCAAGCTTTAAAAACACGATTTAACACGTTGTACGAATTACTTTTCGTCTTTCTGAGAAAAAAAATCGCCGTTTTTGTTTAAAAATTCGAGTAAATGTCGAGTTTGAGCAACATTGCCGAAAGTGTCTGTGATTAAAACTAGGCGTCTTTTCATTTGAGCTAAAATGGCCGCTCTTTGTCGTGTTCCCGCATGACTGGAGTTAATTTAACATGGCATGAGTCGAGGCTGAACTAGTGGCGCAGTTTTCAGAGAAAACGGACCGAAGACTGCCGTTAAGCCGCTAAACTGCTAGTTTTAATGTCTTAACTAACGGTTAACTTGTTAAAATAGCTCGTAGAACATTGAGTTTGCCTGCGACACGTCGTCCAGGAAGTAGGTCGACCGAAAGCCAAACTTATCAGAGCTCCAACAGGCGCCATCAGATAACGCCCTGTCCGTGAACGCAGCAGAGTGGGGGCAGGGTGGAGGCTTCCCGCAGGCTTTCAGACTTTCCTGGTGGGGGATTTTCACTGATCTGCTCCTGGGAGGAGAAACCTGCCATGTGACTGAACATGCGGCTTTCAGACTCCGCTGTTGGCTCAGCTGGACTGGGAGGGAAACGGGCCATGTGACTGGGCCTGGATGATTCACCGGGCCTCGCCTTTAGGCCGCAGGGTTCCCGCCTAAATACCGTAAAGTAGTTCTGGATGCAGGACGTAAGAGTTAAAGACAACCGGAAGCTGTAAAAAGGCGACTGTTAGAAAGAATACATAAAAATGAGGGTTGTGTTCTTTGAAATATTAACAAAACACAAAAAATGCAGCTCAGATTTGCAGTTATTCAACAAAGCATGAAACTTCAGTTACATAACCAACATTTGCAGTTCAAACAATGTCTGCTGCCATTTTCAGTTATATAAGACCAGGAAGTTTAACACTTAATGGTAATAATAAAGCTGAAGTTTAACTAACATCACTATGAAACCTCAGTAGTTGCATTTTTTAAAATTGCACTGAAGGTTTGATTTTTCTGAATTTTTATCTAATTCAATGTGTGAAGATGTGGTATTTATACTTCTTTCCCCCAGTAAAGATTTTTGACTATGTACTGCTACAGTTTTAAATGTTTACACTTCAGTAGCTCGTCCAGTTTTAATGCTTAAGGTACAGACGAAATCATAAAGATGCTTCTGATCCAGCCTTGTGACCTGTTTCTCCTCTTTTGCAGCGCGAGTGTATTTCTATGCATGTCGGCCAGGCCGGCGCCCAGATGGGCAATGCATGCTGGGAGCTCTACTGCCTGGAGCACGGCATCCAGCCGGACGGTCAGATGCCCAGCGACAAGACCATCGGAGGGGGAGACGACTCCTTCAACACCTTCTTCAGCGAGACCGGAGCTGGAAAACATGTTCCCAGAGCCGTCTTTGTGGATTTGGAGCCGACTGTCATCGGTGAGTTCAGCCAAACGGATAAAGAACTGCTGCATTTAACCAGAGGCTGTTTCTTCTGAATTATGTAGTAGAACAATGAAAAACCAGTAAAGCTTCAAAGCCTAAAGCATAATTAGGATGTTCTTTTAAAAGTTAATTAGGTTCTTTATAAAGCTGATGATTACTGAGCAACTTTAAACACGTTAGAGATTTATTGTGAATAAGTTCATTTTACTGGCAGCTTGTTCTATAAACTGAGGTTATGGACTTAGAAATGTTGTTTTATAGATGAGGATTAATCCAACTCATTTTAAATTCCAAGAAATTTGTTTCCATAGTTGATTTTGATTTGAAGCTGTGTTCACGTCGCTCTGCAGATGAAATCCGCACAGGAACCTACCGTCAGCTCTTCCATCCTGAGCAGCTCATCACCGGGAAGGAAGATGCAGCCAACAACTACGCCCGCGGTCACTACACCATCGGCAAGGAGATCATCGACATGGTTCTGGACAGAACACGCAAACTGGTGAGCTGAGACTCTTCAAACATGCTGGAAGTGTTGCACCTTTAAAATGATGCTAATGCAACATCGAACTTTGTGAACTGTCATGTTTCAGGCCGACCAGTGCACAGGGCTGCAGGGTTTCCTCATCTTCCACTCCTTTGGAGGAGGAACCGGCTCTGGATTCACCTCCCTGCTGATGGAGCGTCTCTCTGTGGACTATGGCAAGAAGTCCAAGCTGGAGTTTGCGGTTTATCCAGCTCCCCAGGTGTCTACAGCCGTGGTGGAGCCCTACAACTCCATCCTGACCACCCACACCACCCTGGAGCACTCCGACTGCGCCTTCATGGTGGACAACGAGGCCATCTACGACATCTGCCGCAGGAACCTGGACATCGAGCGCCCCACCTACACCAACCTCAACAGGCTGATCGGACAGATCGTCTCCTCCATCACCGCCTCCCTGCGCTTCGACGGAGCCTTGAACGTGGATCTGACCGAGTTCCAGACCAACCTGGTGCCCTACCCTCGTATCCACTTCCCCCTGGCCACCTACGCCCCTGTTATCTCTGCAGAGAAGGCCTACCACGAGCAGCTCTCAGTGGCTGACATCACCAACGCCTGCTTTGAACCGGCCAATCAGATGGTCAAATGTGACCCTCGTCATGGCAAGTACATGGCCTGCTGTCTGCTGTACCGTGGAGACGTGGTGCCCAAAGACGTCAACTCTGCCATCGCCACCATCAAGACCAAGCGCACCATCCAGTTTGTGGACTGGTGTCCTACTGGCTTCAAGGTGGGCATCAACTACCAGCCTCCCACTGTGGTTCCTGGAGGAGACCTGGCCAAGGTCCAGAGGGCCGTGTGCATGCTCAGCAACACCACCGCCATCGCCGAGGCCTGGGCCCGACTGGACCACAAGTTTGACCTGATGTACGCCAAGAGGGCCTTCGTCCACTGGTACGTGGGAGAGGGGATGGAGGAGGGAGAGTTCTCAGAGGCCCGAGAGGACATGGCCGCCCTGGAGAAGGACTACGAGGAGGTGGGAACCGACAGTGTCGGTGAAGATGATGAGGAGGGGGAGGAGTATTAAGTCCCTGGAACATCTGTCTGCAGTTTGCTGTGGCTCCATGAAGTCGTTCTGGACTCATTCCTTCAACTCTGCACATTCGGTCATGTTCATTTTTATTTGTGCAAACTAATAAAGAAACATGAAGCATATTCTTTTGTCTGTGTTGACTTGAGCTGCTTATATTGTTAAAGTCAAGCCTGATGCTACAGTTACTTGACTAATACTATGTATTTGCAGGTGATCAATACTTTAATCTGTCTGGACCAGGCTAAATCCTGGAGCACCAGCTGCAAGTCAGATAGGGTAAGTCCACTGAGACACAAGGCAGGAAATATTAATATTAATCTATAATCCTGTTATTTACATTTGAAAGACAGACGTTAAAAGTGTTCAAAAATTCTTAATTACTTGTTTTGTTGTTTTTTTCTTTTACCGTGGATTTGATTTGACAAAAAGTAATTCTAAGGGTACAGAAGTCACAGGTCACATGAAGTTGTTGCAGCACTTAAACACAAAAAGGTTTATTGAAGGTGTCACAGATACAAAATAGCTTTTATGTTTTCATAGAATAACATTTCTTTTTTTTAATTTCATTTTCTGTCTTGCATGAGGTCAACAACAATATATCCAGAGACATAAAATGATCTCAGTGGCACACACACAGGAGGATGCAGCAGGATGTGGAAATATGTAGCAGCTCAGACACTTCAGATGCTTTAATGTGTATTTAAAATATATCTTTTTAGATTTAGCCTCCTTGCTTGGTTTGAAGCAACCCAACAGCAGCACAGTTTCAACAAACTTTAACCACACAAACGGGGAAATTTAAGTTTCAGTCTGGTTTAAAATGGAGCTTCGAGGTTGGGTTTCCACAGGAATCTGGTGTTTAAATAGTTTGTGGTGCAGTCATACTGTTGTTTCATATTTTTTAATCGGATTTGCAGCTCAAGCACAAAATCAAACCATGATCACATCTGTGCCACAAACATTTAAAAGCCAGACTCCTGTGTAAATCCTTCCTAACCTCTGTTTTCAAGGCATCAGCTGATGTGCAGAAAGAAGCACGACACCGTTCATCATCGTCGTCGCAGAGAGGAAAAGGGTGAGTCGAGATGCGAGGAAGGTCCGACTGGAGGCCGTACTGGTTTCACTGGGGCAGAGCTTTCAGGATGGCGTTCACCTCCTCGGCCACTGCAGTCAGCGCGAACTCAAACTGGTCCTGGGAGCAAGAAAAAAGGTACAATGTGTGAAAAGAAAGTCATAGTATGTCGTCTAAAATGTGTGAAAAAAAGTCATAGTATGTCGTCCAAAATGTTACAAAAAAACGTCATAGTATAGTAAGTTGTCTAAAATGTGTCAAAAAACGTCATAGTTTAGTATGTTGTCTAAAATGTGTCAAAAAACGTCATAGTTTAGTATGTTGTCTAAAATGTGTCAAAAAACGTCATAGTTTAGTATGTCGTCTAAAATGTGTCAAAAAACGTCATAGTATAGCATGTCGTCTGAAACGTGATAAAAACATCATAGTATAGTATGTCGTCCAAAATGTGTCAAAAATAAGTCATAGTATAGTATGTCGTCCGAAAACGCAAAAAAAAGTCATAGCATAGCAAAAAAAGTCATAGTATAGTATGTCGTCTAAAATGTGTCAAAAAAACGTCATAGTTTAGTATGTTGTCCAAAATGTGTCAAAAACCGTCATAGTATAGTAAGTTGTCTAAAATGTGTCAAAAAACATCATAGTTTAGTATGTTGTCCAAAATGTGTCAAAAACCGTCATAGTATAGTAAGTTGTCTAAAATGTGTCAAAAAACGTCATAGTTTAGTATGATGTTTAAAATGTGTCAAAAACCGTCATAGTATAGTATGTTGTCTAAAATGTGTCAAAAAACGTCATCGTATAGTATGTCGTCCGAAACATGATAAAAACATCATAGTATAGTATGTCGTCCAAAATGTGTCAAAAATAAGTCATACTATAGCATGTCGTCCGAAAACGCAAAAAAAAGTCATAGTATAGTATGATGTCTAAAATGTGTCAAAAAAAGTCATAGTATAGTATGTCGTCCAAAATGTGTCAAAAAACGTCATAGTTTAGTATGATGTCTAAAATGTGTCAAAAAACGTCATAGTTTAGTATGTTGTCTAAAATGTGTCAAAAACCGTCATAGTTTAGTATGATGTCTAAAATGTGTCAAAAACCGTCATAGTATAGTATGTCGTCCGAAAACGCAAAAAACGTCATAGTTTAGTATGATGTCTAAAATGTGTCAAAAACATCATAGTACAGTATGTCGTCCAAAATAAGTCATAGTATAGTATGTCGTCCAAAATGTGTCAAAAAACGTCATAGTATAGTAAGTTGTTTAAAATGTGTCAAAAAACGTCATAGTATAGTAAGTTGTTTAAAATGTGTCAAAAAACGTCATAGTTTAGTATGATGTCTAAAATGTGTCAAAAACATCATAGTACAGTATGTCGTCCAAAATAAGTCATAGTATAGCATGTCGTCCAAAATAAGTCATAGTATAGCAAAAAAAGTCATAGTATAGTATGTCGTCCAAAATGTGTCAAAAACCGTCATAGTTTAGTATGTTGTCCAAAATGTGTCAAAAACCGTCATAGTATAGTAAGTTGTCTAAAATGTGTCAAAAAACGTCATAGTTTAGTATGATGTTTAAAATGTGTCAAAAACCGTCATAGTATAGTATGTTGTCTAAAATGTGTCAAAAAACGTCATAGTTTAGTATGATGTTTAAAATGTGTCAAAAACCGTCATCGTATAGTATGTCGTCCGAAACGTGATAAAAACATCATAGTATAGTATGTCGTCCAAAATGTGTCAAAAAACGTCATAGTTTAGTATGATGTCTAAAATGTGTCAAAAACATCATAGTACAGTATGTCGTCCAAAATAAGTCATAGTATAGTATGTCGTCCAAAATGTGTCAAAAAACGTCATAGTATAGTAAGTTGTTTAAAATGTGTCAAAAAACGTCATAGTATAGTAAGTTGTTTAAAATGTGTCAAAAAACGTCATAGTTTAGTATGATGTCTAAAATGTGTCAAAAACATCATAGTACAGTATGTCGTCCAAAATAAGTCATAGTATAGTATGTCGTCCAAAATGTGTCAAAAAACGTCATAGTTTAGTATGTCGTCCGAAACGTGATAAAAACATCATAGTATAGTATGTCGTCCAAAATGTGTCAAAAATAAGTCATACTATAGCATGTCGTCCGAAAACGCAAAAAAAAGTCATAGTATAGTATGATGTCTAAAATGTGTCAAAAAAAGTCATAGTATAGTATGTCGTCCAAAATGTGTCAAAAAACGTCATAGTATGATGTCTAAAATGTGTCAAAAACATCATAGTACAGTATGTCGTCCGAAATGTGTCAAAAAACGTCATAGTTTAGTATGATGTCTAAAATGTGTCAAAAACATCATAGTACAGTATGTCGTCCAAAATAAGTCATAGTATAGTATGTCGTCCAAAATGTGTCAAAAAACGTCATAGTATAGTAAGTTGTTTAAAATGTGTCAAAAAACGTCATAGTATAGTAAGTTGTTTAAAATGTGTCAAAAAACGTCATAGTTTAGTATGATGTCTAAAATGTGTCAAAAACATCATAGTACAGTATGTCGTCCAAAATAAGTCATAGTATAGCAAAAAAAGTCATAGTATAGTATGTCGTCCAAAATGTGTCAAAAAACGTCATAGTTTAGTATGATGTCTAAAATGTGTCAAAAACATCATAGTACAGTTTGTCGTCCAAAATAAGTCATAGTATAGCAAAAAAAGTCATAGTATAGTATGTCGTCCAAAATGTGTCAAAAACCGTCATAGTTTAGTATGTTGTCCAAAATGTGTCAAAAACCGTCATAGTATAGTATGTTGTCTAAAATGTGTCAAAAAACGTCATAGTTTAGTATGATGTTTAAAATGTGTCAAAAACCGTCATCGTATAGTATGTCGTCCGAAACGTGATAAAAACATCATAGTATAGTATGTCGTCCAAAATGTGTCAAAAAACGTCATAGTTTAGTATGATGTCTAAAATGTGTCAAAAACATCATAGTACAGTATGTCGTCCAAAATAAGTCATAGTATAGTATGTCGTCCAAAATGTGTCAAAAAACGTCATAGTATAGTAAGTTGTTTAAAATGTGTCAAAAAACGTCATAGTTTAGTATGATGTCTAAAATGTGTCAAAAACATCATAGTACAGTATGTCGTCCAAAATAAGTCATAGTATAGCAAAAAAAGTCATAGTATAGTATGTCGTCCAAAATGTGTCAAAAAACGTCATAGTTTAGTATGTCGTCCGAAACGTGATAAAAACATCATAGTATAGTATGTCGTCCAAAATGTGTCAAAAATAAGTCATACTATAGCATGTCGTCCGAAAACGCAAAAAAAAGTCATAGTATAGTATGATGTCTAAAATGTGTCAAAAAAAGTCATAGTATAGTATGTCGTCCAAAATGTGTCAAAAAACGTCATAGTATGATGTCTAAAATGTGTCAAAAACCGTCATAGTATAGTATGATGTCTAAAATGTGTCAAAAACATCATAGTACAGTATGTCGTCCAAAATGTGTCAAAAAACGTCATAGTATAGTAAGTTGTTTAAAATGTGTCAAAAAACGTCATAGTATAGTAAGTTGTTTAAAATGTGTCAAAAAACGTCATAGTTTAGTATGATGTCTAAAATGTGTCAAAAACATCATAGTACAGTTTGTCGTCCAAAATAAGTCATAGTATAGTATGTCGTCCAAAATGTGTCAAAAAACGTCATAGTATAGTAAGTTGTCTAAAATGTGTCAAAAAACGTCATAGTATAGCATGTCGTCTGAAATGTGTCAAAAAACGTCATAGTATAGTATGATGTCTAAAATGTGTCAAAAAAAGTCATAGTATAGCATGTCGTCCAAAATGTGTCAAAAATAAGTCATAGTATAGTATGTCGTCCGAAAACGCAAAAAAAAGTCATAGTATAGTATGTCGTCTAAAATGTGTCAAAAAAACGTCATAGTATAGTATGATGTCTAAAATGTGTCAAAAACCGTCATAGTATAGCATGTCGTCCGAAACGTGTCAAAAAACCGTAACATTTTTGTTGATTAAACTAACTACATCAATTGGCTGCCCCTGTATATATTTCATAATCCCCCACGAATGTGTCTGAAAGGGTTCACAGTTCCTTGGTGGATTCGAACCGCCTCTCCAGGTCTGAAGTTCACACTCAGAGTCAGTGGTTCAAACCACTGCACCACCGTGAATCCTCCTCACTTAGACCTGTCCTCACTGCTGTTTTGATGGTGTGCTGACCCCATCTAGTGGACAGGTTGTGTTATGACAGTAAAAGTTCAGCTGCCCCCTGTGTACTGCTTCATAACCCCTTACTTGTGTCTCTCAGAAACGCCGGGGGGGGAGAAAGTCCCCCCCGACCCCCACCGCTGGTCTGTGTCGCGGTGGGGAAGGGTTCCCGGTGGCGTGGTGGTGGGATTCGAACCACCTTCTGAGTCGGACATTTCGACTGCAGTCAGTCGTAAGCTCCACCACGCCACCGTGAACCCTGCTCACCTGGACCTGTCCTCTCTGCCCTTTTCACAGTGTGTAGGCTCCATCCGTCTCATGGGAACACAGAACAACCCTGATCCAGACCTGTTTCATGGAACCGCGGCGGTTCAGGTAAGAATTATGTGGTTTAATACCAGTTATGTTCTTAAAATATTTAACTTACTACACTGTGTTACTTTAAGGCTGGCACACATTAACCTTCACAGATTTAGATGAGTGTGTGGTGTTGGCTAACCACACACTTACCGATTCTTCATGCTCAATATTCCAAATCTTGCGTAGTCAAACGGATTAATCCAATTAACATTTTCAGCGGTGGTAACTCTACTTGTTTGTTTTTACTTCCTCCTCCCTCAGTCAGCTCGCGTTCTGATTGGCTTAAATCTGGTACACGTGACATCATGCACTGAGCGTATTCGGCTGCTCACGGAGGAAACCCCCCACACACACGACAGGATCATTAGTCTCAAATATTAAACATGTTCATTGAGTACGATCTCTCCTTCAGAGTGCATCGGACTGGAACATCAGACACCATGTTGTTTGCAAACATCCAACAGTCGGGTCTTTGCTGGTTAATCGGCCCAATTATCCTGTAGTGTCTACCAGCCTTTACTGTGTGATATTTAACTACTTAACTTACTATATTATATGGCATTATACTTCACTGCACTATACTATACTCCACTTTACTACTGAACTGACTTGGACTTTACTACTATACTACTTACTTAACTGACCATACACTACTTTCCTCACTATCTCACACTACCTTTGTGCGGACCATCCCAGGCCTCTGGTCCCTGACGTGCTCCAGCGTTGCGGCGATGTCGATCTCCTTCACACCTGCAGGGAAACACACTGATTAGGCCTCGGGCTTTTCTGTTGTTGAGTGATGTAACTGATTATTGAATTCACCTTTAGCCATGCGGTTCAGGACCATGTCGATCAGGATGTACGTCCCAGTCCGGCCAGTACCGTCGCTACAGGCACACAAGGAAAATGTAAATGAGAAGGTTGTGTAACTTAGCGTGGACCGTGATGAAACAGTTCAGGTTTTTTTACCTGCAGTGTACGATGATGGGGCAGGATCGTCCTCGGTAGCACTTGTTCACCTTCCTGAGGACAGAAACACAGCAAACAGTCATTTCATGTGATCCAGATTCAGAAGTAGTGAGTAACTGGGGGATGCAGACGGATAGATGGGGGTTAAAGGAGGAGGGTTTTCAGCGATGGACCTCCTGCTGCAGCCACATCAGTCCATGATCATTTTTGTGACTATGCAACTGGACCCAGACTACTAGCTGCAAACCACAAGAATGACACAGACAGATGCTTTTGAACAGGGCGTGGAGTTGATTTAAGGTTTAAAAGAGTCAGTCTAATTGGTGTTACAGTTGCATCTCTTATAATTAGAACTCAGTTTCTTTGCCTGATGAAAAATACTGATGTTGTGCACCGTGTTCGAATTACAGGAGATGCATCTGTTGCATGTGGAGCAGCTGCAGTACCTGCGGAAGTCCAGCAGGGGTCGTGTGGAGGTGGGGATGCCCTGCGCCGGCCAGCTGAGGAAGTGGAACTGAGTGAGGGTCCTGGTCTCCTGCGTCTGGACGTTCTTCAGGTAGAAACTGCGCACCAGGAAGTCATTACACCAGATGTGCTCCGACACCAGGTTCACCTGCACAGCGAAGGCAACATCAGTGCCGCTGATCACGCAAACGAACACGCGTGTCCAAAAACGGAGATGCTCTGACCTCATAGATGTGATAGAGGGAGGAGCCTTCGTCGGGCCAGTAGCGGTCGCACTGCTTCTCGCCGTCCTCCACCAGAGCGCTCATCATCACGATCACAGTGCAGCCGTTCTCCCAAACCATCTACATCCAACCACATTCATTTACCCAAATTCATCTAGTAAATACTTGGAGGGTTCAGTAGAAGTGCTGATGTGTCTTTACCTGCCAGAAGTCAGAGATGGTGTGTGACAGGGGGCCCTGGGTGGCGATGTAGGCTGGCATCCGAGGGTCGTGTTCAATCTACAGGGAGGGAAAGAGTCATAAGAACATGACCCAGTAGAGCAGAGTGATAGAGTGGTTCTAGGAGTGTGAGACTTACGATGGTGCTGGCGTTGATGTAGTCCGACCGTGAAGGGTTGATCTCCGCTTTCAGCTTCACCCTTGAGTGGTCGTCTGAGGGACAACCGTGACCTTTTATTTCTGCTTATAATCATGCACATCTCATTAAACACTGTCTACAAGCAGAATTTGACCTATGATTGACTTTAAACTCACAGGGCACCGAGTCGGGGCAGCGGTTCTTCTTGGCGTTGGCGTCGCTCTGGGCCACGGAGACGGCGCTGGGCTCGGCCTGGTAGGAACACAGAGCCTCCCACTCCTTCATCAGACGGTCCTTGTTCCTCAGGTGGTCCTCCATGTAGGCCTTTTTTGACAGATTCATGTGGAAAAATGTCAGTAGAGAAGTAACTGCCCAGTATTTTTCTGTGTTCAGGTACTGACCAGGATCATGTGTCCGGTGGAGATGTCCATGTTGGCCTGAGCCGGCTCCTCGCACCAGGAGGGGGTGCTGCTGTGGGAGCTGGGGCTGGGCTGAGCTCCATCGCTGAACTGGGACGACACGCTGCTCACCCTGGAGTCGGCTCCTCCACCTCCCACTGCTCCTGCTGCTCCTCCAACTCCAGCACCTCCACCTCCTCCTCCGCTCGCTCCTCCCACAGCACCCAGGGCTGCAGCTTCCAGCCGTCCGAAAGCCCCTTTGGAGGCCATGTGCTGGCGACACAGGTCCTGGTGAGTGCATGGATCATGGAGTTATGCTGCTGTCATCAGTGAGTTTGTGAATGTCTCTTTTGTTTTCATACGGTTTTTTAACAAACTTGTTAACGTGTGAGTACCTTAGTGTTTCACTGTGTGTTGACATTTATTCTGCAAATAAATCTTTAAATTTTGAAGCTCTTGGTCTGTTGTTTCTCTGACTCCCACATTTTTTGTGTCTTTGCACCAAATTATATTTGTTTTTTTTGCATTTTCACACATTTTGGACGACATACTATACTATGACTTTTTTATCACGTTTTGGACGACATACTATACTATGACGTTTTTTTGCGTTTTCGGACGACATGCTATAGTATGACTTTTTTATCACGTTTTGGACGACATGCTATAGTATGACGTTTTTTTGCGTTTTCGGACGACATGCTATACTATGACTTTTTTTTGCGTTTTCGGACGACATGCTATATTATGACTTTTTTATCACGTTTTCGGACGACATGCTATAGTATGACTTTTTTTTGCGTTTTCGGACGACATGCTAAAATATGACTTTTTTGGTCATATTCATCACGACATACTATACTATGACTTTTTTATCACGTTTTCGGACGACATACTATACTATGACTTTTTTTTGCGTTTTCGGACGACATGCTATAGTATGACTTTTTTTTGCGTTTTCGGACGACATGCTATACTATGACTTTTTTGGTGATATTTATCACGACATACTATACTATGACGTTTTTTTGCGTTTTCGGACGACATACTATACTATGACGTTTTTATCACGTTTTGGACGACATACTATAGTATGACTTTTTTTTGCGTTTTCGGACAACATGCTGTATTA